>JASDQU010394223.1:0-10886 GCA_032191745.1 Picea mariana | reverse complement strand
GTGTCAGTTTCATAACTTTGCATGCACCTGAGTAAGTGCGAGAGAATTGTCATGCGCATGAACCAAGGGAAGAGTGAGCACCCATTTCATAGCTTTATGCACACCTGAGCAAGTGTGTGAGGATCACTTCAAAGTGTGCATTGGACCGTGTTTGTAGCTAGGATATTTTTGGGGCTGAAGAGCCTTTGTATATATGGATATTGAGGCCAGAGTGCCCACAGGGTTCTTAGGCCTCGAGAGCTTGGATTGTGACAAAGGCCAGTGTGCCTATTTTTTTTAAATGTAATTGCAATCATATATTAATAAAACATATCACTACGCGTAGACCAATCAAATGAAAAGAGACTAGGGGATTAAAACTCCACTAGAATGGGAAAGGGGTGTGAAGCTTAAAGGGAATATTTTAATAATAATTCCAAAAGTATATTTATGGGATATGTATTTATCCTAAGTTCCTAAGGAATGGGAGTGGGTCACCAAGTGGAACTAAGTTAGCTATTAAGGTGACAAGTGTCCAATTATAATCATGTAAATATATTGTTGGGCCTTAGTGTAGTTTAGGGGAATTCACTCATATAGGCTATAGTTAGTAGTTAAGGGGAGGGCGATAGTTCACAATCTTTTCATCAGTCAAAGAGAAAACTGAAATTAAGAAACGATTTCTCCCGACTCTTACCCATAGGAGGAAGTTTTAGGGGCCAGGCTGTAGTTAAGGAAGACTTTAACTCAATTCTTTTCAGTAAAAGAGAAAGCTACAGATCAGGTTCGAGAAGAAGCGACACATCTACAAATATTGAAAACCGCCTCAACGGCCTTTCTAGCATGTATTTTTCACTACTTACCTAAAAGCACACTACCTCCCCGAGCTACATACCTATCAGTTCCATTCGCATTTGATCTTTAACCCATTGATCTATAGCTGGTATCTCTTCCATTTAACCATAGCCCGTAGCTTTCCTTCCAGGTCGATAAGTAGCAACAATAAAGGTAGCATAGCGTAGGTCGTCTAATAAGGTTACAACACCACAGACATGTTAGAAAAACAGGACCACGGAGCAATAAAATAAAACAAATGCAGAAACAAAACATAGAAGACACACAATACAAGAGAGACACAGATTTACGTGGTTCACCCAGTGTGGGCTACGTCCACCAAAGAAATTGCCAGGTCCTTGCTTTATTATTATCCAGCAAATGAAGGGATACAACCTACAACAAAACCTGTTGTAACTTCCTCTTCTTTCTCTCACAGTCTCCTCTCTCAGAATACAATATTCACCATCAACAATAGCCACAATACATTTCCCTCATAAAAGAGGGTTGCCTTCTAGGGCAAAAAAAACCTAACATAATCTCTACCGTTAGATCTGCGACCTTATAATGAACGGTCCAGATTTACAATGAAATTACAATATACTTTTATAAGGCAATTTTTGCTTCAGGGGCTTCGCCCTCGAACCCCCGCTGGGGGCCCGCTTGCCCCCAGACCCCCCAGCCAGGGGGATAGGCCCCCTGGACCCCACAGAGGGGGTACCCCCCTCTGCACTCCCCCGCATGGAAGAGTGTACATACTTCTGGGGTGTAAATACTTCATGGGGTATAAACACGGCTGAAAGTAAAAGACCTATAAATCAGGAAGATAATCAAGCTCCACAACCAACAATCTCCCACTTGGAGACTGATCTCAACAACTCCACTGTTGTTGTATATGCTGGACTCTGAAACTTCTTGGACCTGGCAAATTTCTCATATTCATCTTCATTCTTGAAGACCAACTGAAACTGAGCAAGAACTCAGTTTCTCCTTGGTTACTCCCTTTGTTAACATGTCTGCAGGATTTTAGCTAGTGTGTATCTTTTCCATCTTCAATTGTCCATCTTCCAAGGTTTCGAAAACCATCTGAATGTGTTTACGGTGTTTTTATATGAATGTTTTAGAGGTGCAAGTATGTTTCATTTACAGGAGTAGATATAATTCCCTCTCTATAGTTTTCTGAGTGTTCTGGGCTCTTAGGCTTGTGAAAGCAATGCACACCAGAATAATTGAAAACTCTGTGAAGCATGTGCAAGGGGTGCACTTGAACTCTGTTTTGAGTTCAGAGAAGAGCTTGCTAGGTGGGCACATCAGAACAATCTTAAACCTCAGAAGGAAGAGTGCAAGGGAAATCACACCAGAATTACTGAACACTCTGAGGAGGAAGCTCTACAAGGAGTGCATCGAGTGAGTGCAAAGAGCACGAAGGTGAATATTTGAAAGTTCAAGACTCGGGGTGAATAAAGTGCAAGGAGTGCATTGAGGATTGCTAAAAAATTCCACAAGCTCAGGAGGATGAGTGAAGAAGTTCCAGGAGGGAACAATAAATTATTTGGAGAAGAACAAATAGGACGAGACCCTTAGAAAGTTGAGAAAATCCAAATCTTAGGAGAGATAGTTCAAATTTACGTAGAGTCTGGTGGAGGGAGTGCACATAAACAAAACCCAGTCAAGTGTTGGTAAAGTATATGAAGGAGAGCATGATAAGTGCGTCGAAGGCCAAAATAATTTTCAAGTATAGAGCTCAGGAGAACAAGCGTCGGGCTGCCAGGAGGGAAAAAAATTTCATTGATGGAGAAAAAGACCAAGTCCCTTCGAAAACCTCGAAAGAGTTCGAAAGCTCAGGAGGTGCAGCGCAGGAAAAGACCGAGGAGTCAGGCTTGTAGAGGAGAAGTTCAAAGGCCGAGTCATTTTAAAGCTAAAAGAAATCCTTCATTCGAAAGGAAGGTGAAACAATTGAGGAGGGTGGAGCAACAACAGTTGTTGGATCAACTGCAAGATTCAACCTGAGTCATTGGATCAACCCTTAGAGTTGCGGAGGAGTGCACACGAAGGGAGGATAGATCCCAGTCGTTGGACCTAGGAGCAAGGATCTACATTCGTTGGATCTAGGTAAGTAGCACGTTCTTTAACCCTTAGAATCCTTCAGACTTTGTAAGTTCATAGATTTTTAAGTTGTGTTTCGGAGGAGACAAATTTCCCGAAGTACCAGGGATCCTGAGTAGATCTAGGCCGTCCATCCATTAGGACACGTGCACCATTAAGAGAGAGCCTTCATCACTTTTAATTTTCGACACTCTAGAGGTCTGTGCATGTTAGCATTTAAGAACTCCTGAAGGTCAGAGTCCCGTACTAGATCTCAACCATCCATTTGGCAGGGACATGTTGCGCCATATTTGGAGGTCTGAAAGTTTGGTACTCTAGAGGTTTCTTGGGAAGGAGCAATGAGAATTATCAGAGGCTCGGAGGGCAGAGAAAACATCAGTCGTCCATCAAGGAGGACATGTGAAAGTAGATCATGTAGTCTAGGATTGTTGGTGTCGTGCAATTGAGAAGGCGTGAAGCCCAAAGCATGAAGTGAACGCAAGCCGTTGATCATAGTAGACACGTGGTGGGCGATTAGAACCTCTATTAATTCGACATTCAAAGGGAAGGTGGGTTGGAAGGGCTAGGAATCCCTAAGTCTAGAGTCTCAAATCTCATTGTAACCATAGATATCAATGGATACTCTGAGCCATTGATTTCAGTGGACACATGGCACTAGATTTGGAGTTATGGGGGTTTGGTACTCTGGAGGATTCTCCAAAAAAATCCAGGACTCCCAAAGGCTGGAGTCCCTTAGTAGATCTCATGCGTTAGATGTTGAGGGGATGTGGTCCGTTAGATTTGATGCCCTCTGTGAGTTCTCCAGTTTGACACTCCAGGGGATTAGAAGTGTGGTGCATCGGAAAGGCCAGAAGCTTGAATCCCCAGATGCATCCTGAGTCATTGATTAGGGGAAGCACCGGAATTGTCCAATTTGATTCAGAGTTCAACACTCTGGGGGGGATAGAGTGTTGGAGCGGTCAGAATTCCCGAATCCTGGAGTTGCGAATAATATCTCGATCGCTAGTTTGCAGAGGATTGTGGGTCGTTGATCCTGCAAGTGTTTGGGTGTTTGTCGAATTCAGTGTTTGGCAGTTTTGGAAGGAGGTGAAGGAAAAGAGACTTGGACCTCGAAGTGCCTAGAGTTTCAAAGGAGTGCCCTTTGTGTTAGCGCTTGGTCACAACTCATGGTCATTTGAGGGGTTGGACAAAGCGAAGGGGCCATCGCCTGAATTGGATTTAAAAGGATATTTTGGCCCACGATTTTGGCCCAGAGTCACGTGGAGGACTCTATTGGCATATAAGGACCCTCATAGACTTGGTTTTACATGCAAGAAACATAAGTTAAGGACTTGTGTTTGATTTTGGGGGCTCAACAGGAGCCCAAGAGCAGATTCAACTCCGAATTCGAACGATGCTAGATCAGGAGGTCGCATAGACCTGTGGAGGGGGTAGGGGTTTGCATCATAGACCTTTCAAAGGATTTAAACAAAATCAGTTGGTAGTATATGAGGTCTCTCCTTTTAGCCTTTGTTTTTCTCAATGAGTGGGTCAGTTGGATACTCAACCTAACCTCTTCATCTTTCTTCTCTATCTTGGTCAATAGCACCCCCTTAAGGATCTTTACCCCTTCAAGAGGTATCTATTAAGGGGATCCCCTACCCCCCTTCCTCTTCATAATCATGGATGAAAGCATGAGTTATTATATCAAAGCCTCCATCAGTGATGGAATTCTTTGTGTCATGTCCCTGCATCGGATTCAACCAATGATCTCTCATAGCCAGTTTTTGGATTATACCATGATGATGGGCTCCCATACTATTAGAAAAACAAGATTGCAGAGAAATAAAATAAGAAAAATGTATAAATAAAACACAGAATATACACAATACAATAGAGACACAAATATACGTGGTTCACCCAGTGTGGGCTACGTCCACCAGAGAAATTGGCAGGTCCTTTTTTTTTATTATCCAACAAAATGAAGGGACACAACCTACACCACGCTTGTTGTAACTTCCTCTTCTTTCTCTCATAGTCTCCTCTCTCAGAATACAATATTCAAAATCATACACAATCACAATACAATTCCCTCATAAAATAGGGTTCCCTTCTAGGGAAAAAAACCATAACATAATCTCTATCGTCATATCTGTGACTTAATGATGAATGATCAATATTGACTATGAAATTACAATATACATTTACAGGGAAATTATTCCTTTGAGGGCTTTGCCCCCTAACCCGTGTAGAGGGGCCACTAGCCCCCTGACCCCCAGCCGGGGGATGAGCCCCCAGGACCCCACAGGGGGGGAAATCCCCCCTGCAACACCCCACGTGGAGGGGTGTACATTAATCATGGGGTATAAACACATCTGAAAAAAAATACCTTTGAATCAGGAAGATAATTAGGCTCCACAACCAATAATATCCCACTTGGAGACTAATCACAACAACTCCACTGTTGTTGTACCTTCTAGATTGTGATCCACCTTGGACCTGGAAAATTTCTTATCTTCACCTTCATGCTTGAAGGCCAACTAAAACGGAGCAGGAACTCAGTTTATCCCTAGTTACTCCCTTTGTTAACATGTCTACAGAATTCTGGCTAGTATGTGTCTTTTCCAACTTTAAATGTCCATCTTCCAAGATGGATCGTATGAAATGGTACCTGATCTGTATATTCTTAGGATTTGAATGGAAGGTTGAGTTATTTGCAATATGAATGGAACTATCACTATCACAATACAACCTGTTATTCTCCTGCTTCTTTCCCAATTCCTCCATAAACCTATGTAACTAAAATATTTCTTTACTAGCCTATGTAGCAACAACATACTCTTCTTTTGTTGTTGAAAGTGCAACAAAATTTTTTAGTTTTGAAATCCAACTTGATGTTGTTCCACCTACAGTAAAAAAATACCCTGTTGTGCTCCTCCTACTATCTTTATCACCTTCCATATCTGAATCAACATATCCTTGTAGAACAGTGTCTGAACCTCCAAAACATAATGCATGAGTAGCAATACCTCTCAATTTCTCAAATACCTGAGAATACATGTTACTTCTTCCCAATTTTCTTTACCTGGATTGTTCATATACCTGCAAACAACTCCCACTGCATGTGCAATATCTGGTCTTGTGCAAACCATTGCATACATCAAGCTACCAACTGTGGATGAATAAGGGACCCTGGACATGTAGTCTATCTCCTCCTGTGTATTGGGACACATTTCCTTAGTTAATTTGAAATGGATGGCCAAAGGTGTAATAACTAGTTTTTCATTCTGCATTCTAAACCTCTCCAACACCTTCTCTATCTACTCACCCTGATACAATGTCAATTTGCGATTTTTCCCGTCTCTTGTTATTCTCATACCAAGGATTTTATTTTCAGCACCCAAATCCTTCATCGCAAATGAATTAGCTAATATCTTCTTGATCACATTTATATCATGCATATTAGACCCTACAACAAGCATATCATCTACATACAATAGAAAGATAATATAGCTTCCATTTTCTATCCTTTTAAAATAAATACACTGATCAGAATGACATCTACTATAACCTTGTTCTTTCATAAACCTGTCAAACTTCAAATACCACTTCCTTGAATCTTGCTTTAGGCCATACAAGATCTTCTTCAACCTGCATAACAAATGTTCTTTCCCTTTGACCTCATACCCCTGTGGTTGCTGCATATAAATCGCTTCATCCAAATCCCCATGGAGAAAATATGTTTTTACATACAACTATTCAAGATGAAAATATTCTACTGCCACAAGACTTAAAATAGACCTAATTGAAGCCATCTTAAGAACATGAGAAAATATTTCACCAAAATATATACCTTTCGTTTGTGCAAACCCCTTTACAACAAGTCTAGCCTTGTACCATTTTTTTCCTCCATCTTCTTCCTTCAACTTGTAAACGCATTTATTCTACAATGCTCTTTTTCCTGCAGGAAACTGAACCAAGTCCCAAGTTTGGCTATTTACCAAGGAATCCATTTCCTCTTTCATGCCTTGCTTCCACTTCTTTTTAATGTCTACCTGCATTGCCTCTTCATAACATTTTGGTTCACCAGAACCAGTCAACAATAAATAATACAATGAAAGAAAATTATCGTTCAGGGGGTCTACTTAACCTGGTAGATCTTATAACAACACTTTCACGAGTTTGGGGTACCTGCTGCTCCTGTTGTTATACATTTTGATTTTCTGGTACCTTTGGAATTTCTTTTTCAGTGATCTCATCAAGCATTGTATATTCTAGTTTTTCTTTTTCCTGTTTCTTTCCCTGCAACTGATCTTTGTACATGACCTTCTCATTGAATTTGACATCTCTACTCCTAATGATTTTGTGATTTTCATAATCCCATAAGCGATAACCAAAATCATTAACACCATATCCACTAAAGGTACACTTCTTGGATTTCTCTTTAAGCTTTGTTCTATTTTCTTTATCAATATGGAAAAATTATCCATAATCGAAAGTCTTCAGAAATGAATAGTTTACCTTTTTACCTGTCCATTCCTCCTATGGAATTCCACCATCCAAATAAATTGAAGGTCCTTTGTTTATGAAGTAAACAACAATATCTACAACATCTTCCCAAAACTGTAAGGGAAACCCTGCATGCAATCTCATACTCCTTGCACGCTCCATGATGGTCATGTTCATCCTCTCTGACACATCATTTTCTTGTGGTGTTCCTAGAACTGTCTTCTCTCTACAAATCCCATGGTATAGAATAATCATCAGATTCCTTGATGTAGTATTCGCCTCCATTGTCTGATCTGAGACACTTCAACCTTTTTCATGTCTCATTCTCAACCAAAGCTTTCCATTTCTTAAAATTATCAAAAACATCATATTTTTGTTGAATGCAATAAACCCAAGTTTTTCTAGTTGCATCATCAATAAAAGTAACATAATAATGAGAGCCACCAAGAGATGATAATGAGATGTTCCTCATACATCTATATGCACGAGCTCTAACCTTTCACTCTTATTTTATTTTCTGACTATGATAAATTAGTCTCTCTTCTGTTTTCCATAAACACAGTGCTCACACAAATCCAAATCAATTTGTTTATGAAGTAAAGAGATGATTTGGTTACAGAGGTTTATGGAGGAATTGAGAAAGAAGCAAGAGAATAGCAGGTTGTACTATGACAGTGAGAGTGTCATTCATCTTGCAAAGAACTCAGCCTTCCATTCAAAGACTAAGAATATATAGTTGAGGTACCACTTCATACGATCCACCTTGGAAGATGGACATTTGAAGTTGGAAAAGATACACACTAGCTAGAATCCTGCAGACATGTTAACAAAAGGAGTAACTGGGGAGAAACTGAGTTCCTACTCAATTTCAGTTGGTCTTCAAGAATGAAGATGAAGATGAGAAATTTTCCAGGTCCAAGAAGGTTCAGAGTCCAGCATATACAATAGCGATGGAGTTGTTGAGATTAGTCTCCAAGTGGGAGATTGTTGGTTGTGGAGCCTGATTATCTTCCNCAGGTCCAAGAAGGTTCAGAGTCCAGCATATACAATAGCGATGGAGTTGTTGAGATCAGTCTCCAAGTGGGAGATTGTTGGTTGTGGAGCCTGATTATCTTCCTGATTCAGAGGTCTTTTACTTTCAGCCATGTTTATACCCCATGAAGTATTTACACCCCAGAAGTATGTACACTCTTCCATGCGAGGGAGTGCAGAGGGGGGGTACCCCCTCTGCGGGGTCCGGGGGGCTATCCCCCTGGCTGGGGGGTCTTGGGGCAAGCGAGCCCCCAGTGGGGGTTTAGGGGCAAAGCCCTCGAAGGAAAAATTGTCTTGTAAATGTATATAATAATTTCATTGTAAATCTGGAACGTTCATTATAAGGTCGCAGATCTAATGATAGAGATTATGTTAGGGTTTTTTGCCCTAGAAGGCAACCCTCTTTTATGAGGGAAATGTATTGCGGCTATGGTTGATTGTGAATATTGTATTCTGAGATAGGATACTATGAGAGAAAGAAGAGGAAGTTACAGCGGGTTTGTTGTAGGTTGTATCCCTTCATATGATGGATAATAGTAAAGGAAGGACCTGGCAATTTCTCTGGTGGACGTAGCCCACACTGGGTGAACCACATAAATCTGTGTCTCTATTGTATTGCGTATCTTCTATGTTTTGTTTCCGCATTTGTTTTATTTTATTGCTCCATGGTCTTGTTTTTCTAACACATACGATTATTGTTGAAGTTACTAATTAACAAGATAACGACTATAACAACAGAAAGAACTCATAATACAACTATGTGCACAACCATTCCTATGTCATGTGTGGGATTTATCCCATTCACGTGTACAGAATAACACCACTTTGCGCACAATGATTCAATCCTTGCCTCAGAATTCCATAATCTTTACGACATAATTATCTAACAAGAAACACTTAATAACTACCATGTTCTACATCTGCAACAGTTATGTAGAACTAACAATATATGCACAACCCAATATAACTGTGTATCAATTCCATAAACAACAATAGCATAAGTATTCACATGTTAAACAATATATAAAACATATAAATCGTCATGACCCATGCCCTGCATATGCAACAAACATGCAGTTCTACAACATATATAATCCACATAGAAATACACACACACACACACACAATTGTATCAGATAATATATTTAACATGTATATGCACATTACTCAAAGAATAATACACATAAGAGGACATTTATCTTTTGTTGTAATCCACGAACTATGCACATATCTCAGACATTCCTCCCATCCATAGACTATGTCGCTCAAAAACTCTCAGTAGCAAGTCACCCCCGAGCTGGGGCTAAAACTCTACCTGGGAAAAGGATTCCTAAGCCAAGCAAAGGTTTATCCACAATCAAAACACTCTGACAAAGGTGCCAACCCCAACAAATAGACTATAGTCCCTCATTCCCCACTTGCTTTTCCCACCCCAAGAAGTGTGTGCCTTCTTTGCTAAAGAGTCCTTCTGCTGCCCCACTTTCCTTCCAGGGATTCAACAACATGTCAGACAGGAAATCTTAGGGAGAATGTTCTAGGCCTGACAACCCACTTCTTTGACAAACATGGGCCTTCCCAAGAATAGGGTTACAACAAGTTACAACCAGATATAGATTCCTTCTAGAGGAAATTTCGTCTACATGATGAAGGAATGAGTGAATTCCCCTGAACTACACTAAGGCCCAACAATATATTTTCATGATTATAATTGGACACTTGTCACCTTAATAGCTAACTTAGTTCCACTTGGTGACCCACTCCCATTCCTCAGGAACTTAGGATAAATACATATCCCATAAATATAATTTTGGAAATATTATTAAAATATTCCCTTTAAGCTTCACACCCCTTTCCCATTCTAGTGGAGTTTTAATCCCCCGGTCTCTTTTCATTTGATTGGTCTATGTGTAGTGATATGTTTTATTAATATATGATTGCAATTACATTTAAAAAAAATAGGAACACTGGCTTTTGTCACAATCCAGGATCTCAAGGCCTAATAACCCTGCAGACACTCTGGCCTCAATATACATATATACAAAGGCTCTTCAGCCCCAAAAATATCCTGGCTACAAACATGGTCCAATGGGCACTTTGAAGTGATCCTCACACACTTGCTTAGGTGTGCATAAAGCTATGAAATGGGTGTTCACTCTTCCCTTGGTTCATGCGCATGACAATTCTCTCGCACTTACTCAGGTGCATGCAAAGTTATGAAACTGATGCTCACTCTTCCCTTGGTTCACGTGCTCTAAATTGTACCCAAAAAAATTTCGCCCACAACTCACCAACCTATATATACATTTATATTACAATTGGGGTTCAACCTAGGTGTATATAATGCTTAAGGCTATAGACAAACAATTTGTGAGTTAAATTAATTAATACAAGTTGCCCATACGTGAGAAAAGTTTTCACTATAAAAGCAAATTCCTATACCATTCCAA
>JASDQU010394222.1:416-10887 GCA_032191745.1 Picea mariana | reverse complement strand
TGGTTCTACTTTGGGAGGGTCTGAGGGAGGGGTTATGTTAGTGGATTTAGGTGATTCAGACATAGAGGGAGTTTCTTCATCTTCTTCTGAAATCTCCTCGGAGATGGCCATAAAAACATTTTTTTCTTTACACTTGTGGCCCGAGAAATATTTGTCATCACAGTTATAACAAAGGCCTTTCAGTTGGCGTTCACGCATTTCAGCCAGAGTCAATTTTTGGATCTTTAGTGGAGCAGAGGGAGTAGTGGGATTTACTGGTTTAGGGCAAGGGATGAAGGAGGATTTGCATTTTTGAGAAGATACAACCTGTTGTGCTTCTTTATCTCTTTTGGTAGCCTCCACCCAACTCTCAGGCTGAGCCATGAGGACATGGGCCCAAATTTCATCCTTGAGGTCGCTGATAAAACACTCTCGAAAAAAGGCATCAGACATGCCCTCTCTTCTAAAAGCTAGGTGCTCAAAGGAAGCTATAAAGTCTTCCACTGTTCCTAATTGTTTCATCTTTTTCAAATGACCCAAATGGTTGGTGTCAGTGTCAAAGCATTCATAAAGCTTTGCCACAAATTGTGTCCAAGCAATATACCCTTGACAAGAATTTTTTCTCCATTGCCACCATTACCAACGTTCTTGATATAGATGGAGAACACCATACCGAAGTTTGGCCAAGTCATATGTAATGATGTATAAAGAGAAGTAATGTTCCATTTGGGTTACCCAACCAGTGGGGTCCGAGCCATCANGGGTTATCTGTAGGGATATGCAGTTTGGTGCAGAGTGCCAAAAAGACTAATTCAAGCTGGGTGGTGAGGTCTTGTTTGATTTCGCCCATTGAGGACTGCATGGTTGTATTGATGGCAACAACATTGGCACTGAGTTGTTTCACTTCTTGTTGGGTCTCAATGAGACCAGATTGCAAGGTGTTGAAGTGAGCTTCCAAGTCTTGGCTACAAGTATGGGCCATGAGGAAGGGGGAACTGAAAAGGAGCAGGTGGGGTAAAAAATTTTTTTGCCCAAAAAATGATATGGATGAATGTGATAAGGGCAAAGAGATGAATCCAATGGAATAGGTCTGAAATAATGGTGAAAAAATTTCCAGGCTTTTTTTTATTTTTTTAACGGAGTTATACTCCGGTCTGAAGAATACTGTAGAGAGGAAATTCCCAAATGCTTAACCAGAAAGAAATGTTTATTTACTTGGAAACCTAAACACAATTGCGCACCAATAGATCTTGTCTGTTTTAATTTGTTTATGTTTCTGTCCCCAAGGGTTAGGTATTCAAGGGTTCTACATACAAGGGTTTGCCCTGTGCTATACCTCTCTGATATACGTGCGGGGTCCAACAGTAGTACTTGGCCCAATATCTCAGAGCACTAACTAAGGAGGATAGATCGTACCCTTATCCGTACTAATCGACTACCCAGGTACGAGAGAGTATCTTCCCGAGTGCTGTTCTTGGTGACACTATAGCAGTTAGGCAACTGATCGGTTTATCTAAAGAGGGCTTCAGGTAATCTAGGTCGATTCGTACATAGGTATTGTTTGATGCGCTACCATTCGAAGGGGTACCAACAAGGGTTACAAGGGTGGCCAACAGATGTGCGCTTAAGTACCACTTGTATTTCCCGCGTATATGAATCCCTCAACCGTGGGTTTATGCACGTAACGATATATCTCTGTGGCTTAAAGATGCCAGAATATGTCTCTACCTTGAAAAAAAAAAAAATTAACCCACATTTTCTGCCGAGGAAAGTGCTCTAATACCACTTGTAATATACCAGATATAAAATGTATGCAGAACATAAATAAAATGCTAGTAATGGCATAATAACAACAATATAACCAAAACATTCACCATAATAACACTGAAATGATATAAGAATAACAATAGAAATAGCACTTTGAATCTGAAAGCAATGTTCATGGGCCTCTTCGATGGGGCAACCTCCAGTTGAGAAGATCTCTATTACAATAATATCCAAGCTAGGGTTCTCATACCCTCGACTCCTATTTATACTAAAAAGAAGCATCTAGAGGAAGATCCTTCTAGAAGCAGAATCTTCTATTAGGTCTTCTTACATCCCCCTTATTCTATTTTATTGAAAGGCCTTATTAATATTGACCTTTATTACATCCGAATATATTGTTCTACCTATGTGTGGGTTAGGACCCTAACACCAGGGGTTTGAAAAGATTGGCATTAATAAACAAACAATAGATGTTCCTCTGTGAGATACTTAGACCTTTTTCCCTTTTCTTCTTCTTGTGTATTATTACTTTCTGGTTATATACTTAGTCGCCTTTCTATGATCGTGGGTTCCAATGTTGGCGGGTTGACATATCTTCATATCCATCTATATCCTCACATGATGAATCCAACCAGCCACTGTTCCTTTCCATACTTAGCCAATTTTATGGTCGCGGTTGCCGGGTTGGCGCTTTCAAACTCTGCTGCTTGTTTTGAGATATACTTTTTGCACTCAAAACTTCCATGATATACAATTCCACCGTGGACTCCTTAGCCCTTTTTCCCTTTTCTTCTTCCTGTGTATTATTGCTTTCTGGTTATATACTTAGTCTCCTTTCTATGATCACGGGTTCCAGTGTTGGTGGGATGACATATCTTCATCTCCATCTATATCCTCATATGAAGAATCCGACCGACCATAGTTCCTTTCCATACTTAGCCAATTTTATGGCCACAGTTGTTAGGTTGGTGCTTTCAAACTCTGTTGCTTCTTGTTCCATGATATACATATTACACTCAAAAATTTTGTGATCTACATTTCCACCGTGGACTCCTCGAACTCGCAAGCTTCACTCTACCATGGTTCACAAATGTTTCAAAGTATCTGTAGCTACCTTCCATCCCCACTAACTTCTCGTCCTTCCTAATATACATTAGTTATGCTCTTACTAGTGACAACTGAACACACTAGTATGAAACAATTGGCACCCGATCCTCTGCCATATACAAATTGACTACCAAATTCTGACATCGTCCCCTCTTCCATGTTATAGATTATGCATTCAAATGTTCCAAGTGATACAATTTGACCGTCAGGGCCTCACGTCTTCTGGGGAGACCTTGTCACCCTATTTTGGATCCTTGTGTTGGCGGGTTCACAAAATCTCCAATTCCTAGTCATTGTTTCCTGTTCCATCCATCCTTGTAATTCTTTCCAAATATGAAACACCAAAGGTTTAATACTAAAATTCCATCATGCAACAACTGTAAGGATCGTCATTAATAATCAAAAGTCTCGAGGACTAACCATCCCTACAGAACTTGTTCAGAAACATGCAAAGAATATCTTGCCAGGTAATGTCAAAGCTATTACAAATTTTAATATATTAGTGAAAACAAGTCCCGACCAACTTTTCCCTATTCCATACATGGACACTTTTTTTATTGCGGGTTCCCAGATTGATGACCTCAAAATTGTGTTTGGAATCTTTCGCAACTTGCAAACAGTGCCTAGAGTTCCATGATATAAAATTTGTCCGCTAGAATGCCCCATCATGAGCCCAACTGTCCGTTTTTCCTTTCAATACTTAGCCCCAAGTTAGTTGTATCTCCATGACACTGTACATTTACTATGTATCGAGTCTTCCCTTCTGTTTCCCTGTTCATATTTAGACACTTTTTCAATTGTGCGTTCCCATACTAGTGGGCTCAGGATTGTGTTTCCAATGTTCCATGACTAGCAAACAATACCCGGAGTTCCACGATATACAATTTGTCCACAGGAATGCATCATCATGCCCTCTTCCATGTTACACATTCTGTGGTCAACACTCCCAAGAGATACAATTTGACCCTCGGGCCCTCACCTCTGTTGGTTGTATCTTGTAGCGCTATTTTCAAGCGTCACCAACCGCTTTCGATAATTATCCATTCCTTACTTGTTGTTCCCTATCCCTGCTACCTTCCTACTTTTCAGTGGAAATGCAATTGGAAATATTTAATGCTAGCACTTTGTTGTGCATTAATCTTAAACATGTCATTAATGACCAAAAGGGTCTGCCATATACAAATTGATCGTCGAACTCCCATATCATCCCCTCTTCTGTGGTACACATTTTGCATTCAAGTTTCGAGACATACAATTTGACCCTCGGGAAGTCACGTCTCCTGGGGAACCATTGTCACCCTAATTCTGAAGCCCATCCAATGAATTTCCATAGTTGCCCATTTCATGGAATCTCTTTCGTGGTTCCTCGGGTTGGCGGGTTCACAAAATCTCCAATTCTTAGGCACTGTTTACTGTGCCCGACCAAGGTTTAATGATAATAGTTCATCATGCAAAAAATGTACAGACCACCATTAAAAAGCAAAAGCGTCAACGAGACTGTGAAATTTAATTAAAGCTCGACTCCTCGAATTTAAATTAATTTATCTTATCTTATTCTCTTTTTTGCCCAGAGATATGTAGAAAATATCTTGCCACACAATGGGATATATATCACAAGTTTCAATATATTAGCAAAAAAGAATCTGCCCATCCATTTCTTTATTCCATACTTGAGCCACTTTTTCGATTGCAGGTTCCCGGATAGGCAGGTTCATGTTTGCACCTCTATTGTTTTGTGTCCTGCAAACATTACCCAGAGTTCCACGATATGCAAATTTCCCTCTGGACTTTCCTATCATGCCCTCTTCGATGTTATACGTATTGCACTCAAAAATTTCCGAGACATACAATTTGACCCTTGTGCCCTCACCTCCAATAGTTGTACCTTGTAACCCTATTTTGAAGCCCTCCCGAATGCTTTCGATAATTAGACACTCCTTAAATGCTCTTTTTCATCCCCGTGACCTTCGTACTTCTTTCTTAATATGCAATTAGTAACCTTTCATGCTAACAACTCACCATGCAGGAACCGTCAACATTGTCATTAATGAGAAAAATGCTCAAGGAGATCTCCCATTAATACACATTAAACCAAGATCTGCGGAGAGTTATATTGTCCCTTCCGATTGTTCATCTCAAACACGGGTCGTCGCGTTGGCCTGTTCAGGAAATCTCCAATTCTTAATCGCTCATTGTCGTATCCTCCATGTTCGCACTTCTATGTGTGCAATTACTAGTCTTTAATGTTAACAACACATCATGCAACAGTCGTCGAAATTGTCATTAATGAGAGAAAGTCTCAAGGAGATCTCCCATTCACACACATTGGACCAATATTTATGCAATGTTATATTATCCCTTCCAACTGTTCAATTCAATCATCGTCTGGAGAAAACAAACGTTCTTGTAAACTTATGGCAGTAGGTCAACAACAGTTTTGTGGAGATATAGTGAATATCTTCGGACGTCAGGGTCTGAACTTCCAATGGTTTAGGGAATACTCTTACTATTCATCCGGTTCTTCCCAGAACAAAGTGATTTGGACCTCTGGAATCTCTTGTGCAGGCTACATCCCTCAGGTTTTTGACTATAATGAGGTGGTCTCTTGGTGCACCGAAAAATATATTTCAAGTCAAAAAATTATTCCACTGCACGACAATTCTCTTGTTTCTTTGTCACAGGTCTCCCACAAAATGTTAAGATTGTCAGAGCAAACATTGACCTTCAGAGGACAAGTCTGCAAGCAGTACCTAGAAAAACATGATAACAGGTTGGACTTCTTAGCCAAGTTCCTCGAAGACCCGACAATAGCTCCTGGAGATATCACAAAGTTGCAGGTAAGTTCCTTTAGAAATCCATTCTGGTAAATTGCTTGGTTGTTTACAAGAATAACAGGACAATAATCCACGAAAACCATTTCCCATATAGTTATTTATATTTAATACTTCACAGTCAAGGAACAATTCATTTTCGATTGGGGGAAGCCAATTTCCATTGAAATTTGTTCCCAGCTATAATGATTCAAAGAATCGAATAAATTTTATATGTCATCCTACTTGATTTTCACAATAGTGCATTGTTGTCCATTTCCAAAACTGTCTGTTTCCAATAAAATAAACTATGAATTCGACCTAGTAACATTCTGGTACCAGGCCCTGTGGAGGCACAAGGCCTCCCATTTTTTTTATGAGGTTTTTAATGACTTTTTCTCAGTTTTCAAAGATTTATTGTTAGGGAAGGATGCTCCTCGGATATCTGGCCAGGAAACCAAGTTTTTGAACATGAAGGGACACTTGAACAAAAGGAAAATCACATTGTACTAATGGTCTTTGGCTCCAAGGAAAATCCTACTTTCCTTCCATGCCACATCATGGACAAGATGTTTGATACAGAAATAGCAAGGCAATACAACCACTAGTTGCATTTTTTCCATGACAAGAAAAAAAATTGTTCATTCCTCTGCCCTGGAAATTCAGGGACTTCGTGTGCAGAAATGTCAACAAGATTGACGAATTCGTAGGCCATTTCAAGAACTTGAACCTAACATATGCTGAAAGGCTAAAAGTGTTCGACCCTAATGGGATATTTCGAGAACATCTACTAGCGGTTGGCTTTAGCAGCTATTTTATCCATAGACGCCTGACCGAAGACAAAGACAGTGACGAAAACACTCCTGCTTCTGGCAATTGCGAGGTAGAGACATTGCAAAGTGCGACTGAATTGTACAAACAACAGGGAAAAGTATCTGGTGAGAAGAGTGTCCAGTCCCCCGCCAAAACTCCCAAGAGAACGACATCATGGAGAATCACTTCAACAACCCACCCCAGTAAGAAAGAAACCAAAAAATATTCAAATGGAGGAGGAGATAAGAACCCTCCTCGCACAAAAATTGATAGCTCTCACAAAGTTTCCTTGACGAAGAAGAGAAAAAACATTGCAGGGTAGGCAGACGAACCAGAAATTGAAAGTGAGTAGATGCAACTTGAAATTGAAACTGAGCACATGCACAAAGTTGGCCCGTCCGAAGATGTGATGCACCATAGTTCTGCAATGGAAATAGATGAGACCGACATTTTGGATGAAGATGAATCCTTCGTATTCCAGAGCGTTGTTTTTTACAACCAATCTAAAAATATAGTCATTGAAACGAGAGATGTAACAAATAAGAAAGGCAAATCTCGTACAGAGATTAACTTTAGGAAAATGTGGTTGTCCCAAATCACGCTATTTAACCACATAATCGGTGATGCTCTTGATGATTCCATTGGAGGAATTGAAGCGGAGAATGCCAGACCAAAGGAGCGCGTCAAGGAATTTGAGGAGGCTTTCATTGCTACCCCAGAGTTAGCCAGTCCTTTAGCAAAAACAATGTTTGCTACCCCTGAAGCCAAGTTAAAAGGATCCTCCAGCCTCCTCGCATTGTGTAGAGCCCTTGTAGAGAATAACATCAAGAAAAGAATGCAGCTAGTTACTGAAGCCTGGGAAACATCACAAAATATAGCTTCCTTTCGAAAGAGGGCAAATGATTTGCACGAACATTTGTAGATGAATTTAAAAAAATGATCAATGTTTCTATAAACAGATGCTGACCCCTTTTTCCAACCATGCCATCAACAGTTCGGATCTGAAAAGAAGACAAGAGGATCTCCCCTCCCCTAAGTGGATCAAACAATTAAAAGCATACCGGAAAAAGAAAGTTAAGAACTTGCAGCTCATTTTCGAATCATGTGAACAAGCCATATCAAAGAAAGAAGAATTATTCAGAAACCTGACCCAAATAGACTTAGTCGGAAGTACCAACGAGGTTCAAGACCCAAACTTAGTCCTCAAATCCTTGTCAATGACCAAAGAAGTCTTCGATGAACAACTTGATATTTCAAAAGGGTTGTCTTTCGAAAAGTTTTACGACATCCTTGAATATTGTGTAGATGAGATCGAGAACTGGCTACTGGACTATGCAATAAACAATGAAGAAATTGAACAGGCTCTGCATAGTATTTCTATGGATCTAAGGAAAATAGAAAACGAGGTTTTCGACATAGAAATCTAGGATGAAATCACCGTGGCCCCCATGCGAAGCCACATTGAAGAATGGTTCCAACGGAGAATGGACAACCTCATCATGGAAGGGCAACAATCGGTTGGAATGATTCGAACGACCGTCAATGACAACAACAAAAACGCATTGGCTTCATAGTAAGTCTATATTGATGTCATCTTGTTTTCTTTATCAATCCAATTATTCTACCTCTTTAAATATAAATCTTTAACCAAAGGCTCATAAGTTCCAATTTCTTCTTTTCAGGTCTTCCTCTCTACTGTCGCACACTTCTTCTTTCTACAGTCCTAATTCATTTACTTATTTCCTTTTATGGTCCGCGGGAGCCCCAATCCCAGTGTATATGGCAAACACATTTAAATTTCCATAAATATGGAACATATTCCACAAATATGTAATAGACATTATTAATTTTTATAAATTTCAAAGAAAACTATGCTGGATGTCAGGAAATTGTGTTTATCATATTTGAATGTTTAATGTGTGTGTTTCCTGGTCCTTTTTTCCAGTAACCTTTGTTGCAAGACATTATTAATATTTGATAAATTTCGAAGAAAACTAATTCGGAAATGCTAATTTTTTTTTCCTTCAACTATGTTGGATGTCAGGAAATTGTGTCTATTACATTTGAATCCAGTGGTATGCTACCACAAAGTTATCCTCTACATAGATACAACATGTACTTCAACGTGCATTTATTCCCATTCCAACTTTGCAGAAACTACACTACCATACAACACTTGTTATAATAAAAAGATTCTTAATTCTCATCTTTACAAATATGTATTTTTATCTTTTAAATCCATAACAATCATATTTTTGTTATTAATATACCTTAAAATCATGTGAAAGTTGACAATTTTCATATCCTATTATTAAAAGATAACAATTTTTTTTGTTTGATTTAGCTTTATGATATAACAATTTTTTTGTTTGATTCATCTTTATGATATGTATGGCGTGTATGCATAGTTGTTATGCACATACAAAACATTTTTTTTGAATGCCTTGTCATACATAACAATATAATTTTGTTTATTTTAAATAAATTTACAAATTTTTTCCTTAGGAATTTTTGTTTTCTATTTACATACATATATAAACCTTAATTAATATTAACCATTTTTTCTAAGATTTAAAAATCTTAAAAATAACTTTCTTATCCATGTAAAATATTAAAATTACAATTTAAATAACATATTATTTAAAATTCATATAAAAAAATTTCCAACAAAAGCAGTACGCTTTATTGAACTTAAAAAATCTCTATATGATACAAAGTAGGTTGTAGTTACATAATTTTATATTGATTAGTTATAGGAAGGAACTTTGTTACGATATAAAATCTCCATATGATACAAAGTACATTGTACTTACATAATTTTATATTGATTAGTTATAAGATGGGACTTTGTTAGCATTGTCACATAGTCGGGATTAAAATAATTCTTCAAATTGTTTTAATTATTTATTTTATTTTAAAATAAATATAAAAAGTAAATATATATAAATTATTTATTTTATTTTATAAAAAATAAATATATATTTATAATAAATTTTTGTTGTTTAAAAGTTTATTTAGAATTAAAATTTAAAATTATTTTTGATTGATTAAAAATATAATTGTTTTATAATAGAAGAAATAAGTTAAATGTTAAAAATCCAAAAATATTTAATATAATAAAAGTCTAAGACTAATATTTAATTATAATAGGGTTTACCAACTTAAAAAATTTGTATTAAAGTTTAGTTATGTTTTTGAAATGAATGCAATTTAAATCACATAATAATAAAAGGGGAAGGGTGCAACACTAAGACTTAGTGGACTTGGTTACCCATCCCAGTACTACTTTAATCCAAGCTCCAAGCTACCCTTACCTGCAGAGCTCTGATAAGATCCATGCATACCTGCAGCCCCCCTCTGATAAGATCCATGCTCAAAGAAAGAATAAAATAATAGGCAGTGACTTCAGGTACAGGTATAAGAACTTGAAACTGATGGTGTTGGATAAAAATTTTATTTTTTGGGTTTTTTGGCGGGAATCTGACGATGGAAATCTGGAGAAAATCTAGTGCAGAAAACCCCTGAGACTCTTGGATTATACAAACTTAGCCCCTGAATCTGCAGATCCAACTATTCCTTACAGAATTTCGAGCAAAATCAAACAGAAAAAATCACCCAAAAATTAACAAAAATAGAACGTTTAGACTACACTGAAATGAGAAGCCCAGTAAAGTGAGGCCCAGTAAGGTTAAGCACGCCATTCCTTCCAAACACGGCCAGGTCTGTTGCAGCTGCTGTGAAGGTACTATCAATCATAATGACCGAAGTCTTGTCGTCCTTACTGTTACAGCAACTCATGTCATTCGTGTTGTTTGGATGGGTTCACGAGGGGCTACCTATACAAAGGAGGGGCCAGAACGATTTTGTGACAGTAAACTGGACTGTAACTGTTATGCATGAGAAACTGTATGAATTTGTTCTGGAGTCGATCAATGAATGTACAAATCCAATTTATATGATTTTGTGCAATTTATTGTTTCGTTTTAGTCTATTAA
>JASDQU010394217.1:5099-15986 GCA_032191745.1 Picea mariana | reverse complement strand
GGGGGGGATTGAAGGAGGGATTGAGGGAGGGAAAGAGAGATATGGGGGAGAAGGGTGTGTGTGTGTGTGTGAGAGAGAGAGAGAGAGAGAGAGAGAGAGAGAGTTATTATGGTAATATTCTAGTATTGTTCTGGTTATATCATTGTTTCTCTGCCATTTATAGCTAATTATTTATGTTCTACATACTATTTAATATCCAGAATACTACAAGTTGTATTAGAGCACCTTCCTCGGCAAAAAATTGTGGGTTAATTTTTCTTTAGGGTAGAGATGTATTCCAATGTCTTAAAGCTACAAAGATCTTTTGTTACGCACATAAACCCATGGTCAGGGATTCATACATGCAGGAAATACAAGTGGTACTTAAGCGCACATCTCTTGACCACCCTTGTAATCCCTGTTGGTACCCCTTCGAGTGGTAGTGCAGCAGACAACATTTGTATATGGATTGACCTAGATCTCTCGAATCCCTCCATAGATATATTGATCGGTCACCTAACTACTATAGTGCCATCGAGAACAACACTTGAGAAGATACTCTCTAGTACTTGGGTAGTCGGGTAGTACGGATAAGGGCACATTCTATCCTCCTTAGTTTGTGCCCTGAGATATTGGGTCGAGTACTACTGTTGGACCCTGCACATATATCAAAGAGATATAAGACATGGAAAACCATTTTCTGTAGAACCCTTGAATACCCTAACCCTACTTGGGATGGAAACAAAAACAAAACAAACAAGATCTATTGTCGCGCAATTGTGTCTCTGCATTTGGGTTGCGAAATTACTACACCTTTCTTCTTGTTAAGCATTTTGGCATTTCGTCACTACAATATTCTTCAGGTCAGAGTATAACTCCACAAGAGTAAAAGAAAAACCAAAAAAAAAAAATATTATAGTGGTCCCGCCGGCACACTTATTTGGAAAATATTCCATTGGATTCCCATTTTCTCCTTGATTGCAGCCATACCCTTCATTTTTAATCCTTTTTGTTTCAATGGACCCGACCCCTTCCCAATTTCTCTATTTTTCCACCTATTCCATTATATTTCCCTTCTCACACTGATCTTCATGGCACCTATCACTTATAATTCCTTTTTGTGGTCCCCCACACCCATTTTTCCTTACCCGCTTTTCCCCTTTCCAAATGGCCACCACTCGCAACCAAGAACTCCAAACGTCCATCAATCAAGCCCATGCCCCCATAAAATAGATGACATCTGAGATTGGATCTACCAATTCCAACATTGAAAAAGTAGAGTACAAATTTGACAGCATGGAAGTCAAATTCACAACCCAATTTACCGCCCTCTAGTCTGTTATCAATCAATTGTTGAAATTCCCTGGGGATCCTTCCTTATTATACCAACCTGATGTTGTTGATTCCTCTCAATCTCTGCATTTTCAACCCAATTTATTTCATTGTGAACTTCATCTTCCCCACATAGAGGTCAAAAAATTTGATGGCTCAGATCCGACGGGTTGGGTCACTCAAATTGAGCATTATTTTTCTCTGCATGGTATTACTGACAAGTTGGCCAAACTTTGCTATGTTGTCTTCTATCTAGATCCCGAATGCTAGAAATGGTGGTATTGGAGTAAAAATTCATGTTAGGGGTATATTGCCTAGACCTAGTTTTTTGCAGAGCTCTATTCCCGCTTTGATACTGATACTCACTATCTTAGTCATTTGACCAAGTTGAAACAGTCAGGAATAGTGGAAGACTTTATCACTAATTTTGAGCATTTGTCCTTTTGAACAGAGGGCATGTCAGATGCATTCTTTCGTGTATTCTTTATCAGTGGCCTCAAGGATGAAATCTGATCCCAGGTTCTCATGTCCCGCCCTGAGACTTGGTTGGAAGCTACTACATGTGCTAAATTGGCCCAACAAGTAGTTTTTTCCCAAGAAAAAAAAAACCCTCTTTTGTTCCTCACCCTTGAACCACTAATCCTAACCCCTCTATTACTCCCCTCAAGGTCCAGAAACTAACTAGGGCTGAAATGGATAAATGCCAACTAAAGGGTCTTTTCTATAATTATGATGATTTTTTTTTTAGGGGGCACAAGTGTAAGGAACAAAAACTTTTTATGGCCATTTTCGAAGATGTTCCTGAAGATGATGTGATAGTTTCCCTTGTTGACGATCCATCCCTTCTCGATGCTACCCAGGAGCCTGCTGACCCACATGAAGTTGACCCAATTATTTCCTTGCATGCCCTCACTAGATTCTCTACCCAAAAAACCCTCAATCTCATTGGTTATATTAAGCATAGGAAGGTCATCATCCTTGTTGAAAGTGGTAGCACCCACAATTTTATTCATCGTCGCATTGCCCCTGAAAGAAATTGCTATATTCGTACTGTCAATAATTTTCAAATTATGATAGGAAATGGTGGGTCCATGAAATCTGGTGGGAGTTCTGAAAATGTTCATTTTCAAATTGGACATTACCACCTGAAATATCATATGTTTTCCATTGAAATGGGCGGTTGTGACATTGTACTAGTTGTTTAATGGTTACGCACTTTGGGTCCCATTCTTATTGATTTTAAGGAATTAAACATGCAATTCCAATATGAGGGACAAAGGTATCAATTCCAAGGTCTCACAGTTGGTTCTCTAGAGATCATTAGTTCCCATCACATGGAAAATCTCCTCAAGAAAGGCCACTCCGGTATCATTTCTCAACTCCATTCTATTCAATCCGTTGAGACACCCTCTGTGCATCTTGACCTCCAAGCTATCCTTTCCACACATCAAGATGTTTTTTCCACCCTTGGGACTTCCTCCTTCTCATGGTGTTCATGATCATTCCATTCCCCTTGTTCCTAGAAGTCTTCCTCCCAATGTTCGCCCTTATCATCATCCATTTTCCCAAAAGAATGAAATTGAGAAAATAGTGCAGGAATGGCTCCAAGCGGGTGTTATCCGCCCCAGTATGAGCCCTTATTCTTCCCCTGTGGTCATGGTACTTAAGAAAGAAGGTACTTGGAACATGTGTTCTGAATTTCGTGCCCTCAATAAACTCACCATCAAGGACAAGTTTCCCATTACTATAATTGATGATCTTTTGGATGAGATAAATGGTGCTTAGTACTTCACTAAACTTTATCTGCATTCTGGCTACCATCAGATACGTATGAAAGAAGATGACATACCCAAGACTTCCTTTCTCACTCATGAGGTTCACTATGAGTTTTAGGTCATGCCCTTTGGCCTGTGTAATGCCCCCTCCACCTTCCAAATCCTCATGAATCATGCCTTCCATCCTTTTCTCTGTCATTTTGTCTTAGTGCTCTTTGATGATATTCTCATATATAAAAAAAATTGGCAATCCCATCTTTCCCATGTGGATCAAATTCTCCATATACTCTCTAACCACCAAATTTTCCTCAAATGCTCTAAATGTGCCTTTGGCACCTCAGAAGTAGAGTACTTGGGTCATATTGTTAGCAAGGTTGGTGTTTGGGTGGATCGTAAAAATATTGCAACAATGCAGGATTGGCCTCGCCCAAATACTATCAAAGGCTTGCGTGGTTTTTTGGTTTTAACATGTTATTGTTGCAAGTTTGTTCCAAATTATGGGAAGATTGCAACCCCTCTCATTGCTCTCTTTAAAAAGAATTCTTTCACTTGGACTCTAGCAGCGGATCAGGCTTTTCAAGCTTTGAAGGAGACTATGTGTACTACTTCGGTCTTGGCCCTTCCTAATTTCACAAATACCTTTGTCATGGAATGTGATGCCTCAGGTAGAGGAATTGGAACAATCCTTATGCAAGAAGGTATACCCTTGGCTTTTACCATCAAACAATTGTTAGAACGCCATTTGGGCCCATCAAACAATTGTCAGAACGCCATTTGGGCCAATCAATCTATGAAAAGGAAATGTTGGCTATTATGCATGCAGTAGATCTCTGGCACCCTTATCTCTTGGGGAAACGATTCCAAATTAAGACAAATTATTAAAGCCTAAATTATTTTCTAGAGAAACGACCTTCCTACCCAGAGAAACAAAAATGGGTAACTAAGCTTTTTGGTTATGATTATGAGATCATTTACAAGAAATGAAAAGAAAATATGGTTGTTGGCGCTCTTTCTTAGAAATATGAAGATGAAGGGTCTCTTTTCTTCCTCTCCTTCATTGTACCAGATTGGATCCAAGTTGTGTGTCAAGAATGGCTACATGATCGTAAAATCTCGCATTTGATTCGATAATTGCAAGCCAACACTCTAGTTTTCCCAAGGTACTCTTGGTACAATGATGAGCTTCGCTACAAAGGCTGTTTGTATTTAAGTAAACAGTCACAACATAAATCCATGGTGCTTTCTGAGCTTCATGCTACTCCCATAGATGGGCATTCAGGGTTTACCAAAACCTATGACTGGGCCAAATGTTCTTTTTCCTGGGATGGTATGAAAAAGAACGTTCACACTTTGGAGAAGAATGTGATGTTTGTCAACACAACAAAGGGGAAACCATGAAACCTCTTGGCACACTCCAACTACTTCCGATTCCACCTGTTATTTGGAGGGACATATTTATGTATTTTATTGTGGGATTACCTAAATCAGGAAATAAGTCAGTCATCATGGTGGTCATGGATCGTCTTTCCAAGTATGCTCATTTCCGTGCTCTTCAACACCCATTTACTGCATCCACTATGGCTCAACTTTTCATGGATCATATCTTCAAGTTTCATGGCATGCTTCATTCTATTGTTTTTGATTTAGATCCCACTTTCAGTAGAAAATTTTGGCAAGAACTATTTAGAGTACAGGACACCCAGTTGCATCTCAGCACTGCCTATCATCCCTAGACTGATGGTCAAACTGAAGTCATCAACAAGTGTTTGGAGAATTATTTGAGGTGTTTTTCCTCTGAAAGGAAAAATCAATAGGCTTAATGGTTACCACTATCTGAATGATAGTACAACACTTCTTACCATACAACTATTTGCATGACTCCTTTTGAAGTAGTCTATGGCCAAAATCCACCTTTCGTTCTCTCATATATGCGAGGTGGATCGAAGGTCCAGGCGGTTGAAAAAACACTTACAGCTCACGAGCCTATTCTCCATACCCTCAAAGAGAATTTTTTAATGGCTCAGAATTGCATGAAGGAACACGCTGATCAAGGTCGCTCAGAATGTCAAATTGTTGAAGGATACCAGGTATTTATTCAACTGCAACCTTATAAGGAAACTTCACTCAAGGATGAACATTGTTAGAAACTGGCGCCCAAATTTTATGGTCCTTATAAATTTCTCAAGAACATTGGAAAGTTAGCCTATCAGTTAGCGTTTCTGAGTCATTCTAAGCTCCATCCTTTTTTTCATGTCTCCTGCTTAAAAAAGGTGATTGGAACTAAGTGCCAAACTCAAATCAACCTTCCTGAGTTGGATGAAGAAGGATCCATCTGGTTGCAGACACAAGCAGTTTTGGACTAGCGAGAGCATCGTCTTCGTCAACATACTATCAAGGAAGTGTTAATCTAGTGGAAAGATACAACTCTCACAGATGCCACCGGGGAGCCCATTGACATTCTGCAACAATTTCCTCATCTCAAGCGTTGAGGACAAGGTTGATTTCAAGGGGGAGAGCATGTAAGGGACCTAACATAACTAACCCCTCAAGTGGGTAGAATAATATATTTCCATGTAATAAAGGTCAATATTAATAAGGCCTAACAATAAGGAAGAATAATTCAAATGTAAGAAGACCTAATAGAAGCTTCTGCTTCTAGAAGGATCTTCCTCTAGATTGTTCTTTTGGATATATAGATTTAGTATAAATAATAGAGGGTATGAGAAATTTATCTTGGATATTATTGTAATAGAGCTCTTTCTGGTGTTATTTTGGTATTATTGTGGTATTGTTCTGGTTATATCATTGTTTCTCTACCATTTCTAGCTAATTATGTATGTTCCACATACTATTTATATCTGGAACACTACAAAAACTTCATATAAAAATAGCTCCCCATGCAAAAAATGTGAATATCCCCATTTGGTCTCCTCCTCATACAAATTTTCCCTGTTTATCTTTCTTTCTTGACTTGCACCCTTCCCCAAGTTGATTATACTTAGCCCCCATGCTCTCAATAACTACGATATTTTACTTTCATACCCACCATCTTACATGAATTCAATGATTGGGCTATTGAACGCTCAACATCTAATGGAAGGTTCATGGTAAGGATAATTTAGAAAGAAATATTTTGGCTTTAATAAACACGAGTAAACACTCCACCCCCTTGGACCCCTTACCTCTCTTGTGGAAACTTAGCCCCCAAATCTATATATGTGTCTATGTACAACTGGCGATACATTTTAATTCATATATTCAACTGAAATCATTTACAAATTACATCACTTTGGCTCTTGGCCATACATCAAGTTTAGTCATTTCAATTCTTACCCCACTCTCATGGTTTCCTCGAGACTACAAAATATTGCACTAAATGGAAAGTTAGTAGATCGATTATCTATTATTAATCCTTAGAGAAGATAAAAATGAGTCTTCTTCAATGAACCATGTGCCATGAAATGTTAATGAGTGAGTGAAACATATGAAATAATAACCAATAGATCTAAACAAAACATCCATCATTTACAATAAATACCATTCTAATACAAATGAAATATCAAGGATTAAGAATCTATTGTTGAGAGTTCATACACCAAGATTATAATGTATTTCAATAATAAACCAAGGAAAAGGCACATATAATTCTATTGTAAAAGATAATAAAGGACAACATACAATGCATCATAAATAATGGTCTAAGTATGATATCACGTTTTGTAAAGAATGATCCACTCCTTATGCCAACCACACTTAAGTTAAAACCATGAGAGGTGATCCAAATTAATAACGGACAAACACTTTGAATGACCTTCAAAATGTGATAACCAAGGGTTTTCCACCATGTATCATCATAGCTATTAGGTATTTACCCAAGTAGTGAGAATTTGATCAAAGAGAATAAATATTCCCAACACAATAATCATCAAAGATATATATAAAAAAAAAAAATGCCATAGCCCTTAAGGGTTTTATACAAAATTTATTGTAAGAATGCTCCTTTCTTCCCCTCTTCAAGATGCCAGAGTGAGACAACCTAGGGGAACACACAATCAAATCAATTTTCTTCCTTTTCCTGGGATCATGATTTTTTCATTAAAACTTTCATTCCTTAATGTGACACTTTGTTGGAAACTCTGGACAAACTCAATGCTTGGAAATGCATTAAAAACCCATTTATTTTATATTTAGGAAGAGTCCAGTGCTTCCCTAGAAGTTCCACATCCAAAAAATATCAAAAACCATTATGAGATAATTAAAAACATGACATGGAGCCACTGCACTTCGTCATGTCAACACTCTCTACTATGCAATGCAATATCTTCTGACTCCTTAACTTTCAAAGTTCATCCAATCTTGTCAGAGGAAATGTCCCTTCCTTAAATAGTTTCCTCCATAAGTTTACTCATTAAAATAATGTTTGCATTTTCACCAATTCCACTTATCTTACCCATCGTTATAACTATGAGCAACATTTATTACCTATCATTTACCACCATACCATCAACAATATACTATATTAGTTGCGTATACAAATCAACAATGATTTGCAGGGTAAGGAGATTATATCAACAATGCACAAGGTACCAAGCCATGAGTAGAATCTAAATCTTATTCTTGCAAAGTAATAGAATTTATAGGTTCCACCATTCTACAGTTGATCTACAACTTATCGAGAAATAGATCATGGTCAATCCTAGCAAATCTACACTCCTTGCAAGAAAATTCGGAATAGTCAACACAATGGATCTAATATAGAATTACCACTCTTAGTTGTGTGCACACCAACATATCCAATTACTCCTCCATGATCTCTACATCTTGGTTTACATAGATTT
Source organism: Picea mariana (assembly GCA_032191745.1). Taxonomy (NCBI): domain Eukaryota; kingdom Viridiplantae; phylum Streptophyta; class Pinopsida; order Pinales; family Pinaceae; genus Picea; species Picea mariana. The sequence continues at coordinate 8,062 of JASDQU010394217.1, read as the reverse complement.
TGTCCCTTTATAAATGACATGTACATAGAAAATCTATAGATTCTCTAGCACATCTTAACTAAGAGCACCCTAATACTTCTCTTTTCACACATGCCAATAATGTATATCCACAATTGTTTTTCTATTACAACTCACACAACTAATATTTTCCATCATGCATGTATTAGTGAGAGTTATCACATAGTGCATATGCATTAGGCATTTCCACCATGGATCCATCCGCAATTATCAATGGTCCAAATGGTCCCAACACAACCCCAATCCTATACTCCTTCAATCACTCGATTGAGAGATTCTTGATACTCCCCTCCACTTCTGAATACGTGAAGTTTTCTTAACTTGTGCCAAAAAAATTGCATCTACCTGCAATTGAGGCCTAAGGTTTTAGACAAATTCTAGGGTTTTGAGGCCTAAGGTTTTAGAAAAATTCCAAGGTTTTGAGCATGGGTATTTCCAAAAGAAGAAGAGATAAGCACCATTGGACATTATGAAAGGTAAAAAAATACAAAAATTGCAACCAATTCAAATAGAAACTCACAAATAATTTAAATAACAAAAAGAAGAAAAAATGTAGTTGTGAACAACGCCCATAATAGTGATACTATTGGATCTATCGTGGAGCACAAAACTTACATATAAATTTTATTTGTTTCTTCCCCATGATTAAAACTGATCTGAAATTTCAAAAGATTTCTAAGCACCAAAAACATGAATAAGATGCAAAATTTCTAACTCGTTGGACTGCCCAACTTCCAAAATTAGTTAAGATATAGTACATTTACATGATATTTGATTTCAGTCCTCACAAACAAGGATTTGCATTTGAAAGTAATTTTAAAATATTTCTAAGCACCAAAAACATGAATAAAATGCAAAATTTATAACTCTTTGGACTGCCCAACTTCCAAAATTAGTTAAGATATAGTACATTTACATGATATTTCATTTCAGTCCTCACAAACAAGGATTTGAGTTTGAGAGTAATCATTACACTAGAGGCTCATTGTTATAGGATTGAATCCATTTATAATTTATTTAATTAATATTCACCTCAGATTGTAAACATATCTGCAGTAATAAGAGGTGAGGCAGGGAGTTGGATAGTTGTGTGAGTGTGTTGTAAATTTGTAATTAACTTTCCCCAGTATTGTACACACTATACTAATATTTGTGACACCATGATATATTATAAGCATGTTTTAATGAAGCTATGAAATTTCATTGTTCTGCTAAAGTTTTGGCCATTTTCAAGAGATTTTTTCTATTTAATTTTGACCAAAATATGGCGAGAAAGTGTTGGATCTGCATATTTGAGTGCCCCATGGGTTTTTCAACACACTAAATCCATTTATGCATTCACATACGCAATTTAAAACTACAACAAAAAATTGTGATTTTGTCCAGATTCGTGTCGTCGAATTCTGGCAAAAAAGGCCAAAATGTAGAATAGTTAGAAAATGCCCTTAAGTCGTAGTCTAAACGTTCCACTTTTTTTCCCTTTTCCGGGCATTTTTTCTATTTAATTTTGACCAAAATACAACGATAAAGTGTTGGATCTGCATATTTGATTGGCTGAGTCTGTATAATCCGAGTTCACCAGGGGTTTTTTAACACATTGAATCAGTCATGATTTTAGGGGCTAAATTTCGCTCATGGGTTAATTTTCTATGGTTTTTCCAAAATCGAGATTCGCTATTTTAAAAATGATTCGCCCAAATTCTATATGATAAAATTATTTTACCTTAAAAATAGCCAAAATGTTATAAAAACTATATAAAATCCTTAAAATTTGAATATTTTTACAAAAATATCGCCAATCATTTATAGTTGGCATATGAAGGATTAGTCAGATTCGCAAAGGTTTCTACATTTTAAAATAATTTTCCATCCTTAAAATCATCCCTGCATTGAATCCATTTATGCATTTAGAAATGCAATTTAAACAATAGAAAATTTTGATTTTGTCCAGATTTATGTTGTTGGAATTCGACCAAAAATGACAAAACCTAGAACAGTTAGACAACTCCCTTAAGCCGTAGTAAACATTCTACATTTTGGCCCTTTTCTGTGGATTGTTTCTGTTTAATTTTGACCCAAATTCGATGAGAAAGTGTTGGATCTGCATATTTGAGTGGCTGAATCTGTATATTCAAAGTGGCCCAGGGGTTTTTCAACACGTTGAATCCATTTATGCATTCAGAAATTATTTAAACAACAAAAAATTGTGATTTTGTCCAAATTCATGTCATCGGATTCTAGCAAAAAAGGACAAAACATACAACAGTTAGACAATGCCCTTAAGTCGTAGTCTAAACATTCTACTTTTTGGCCCTTTACCATGGATTGTTTCTGTTTAATTTTGGCCAAAATTTGATGATAAAGTGTTGGATATGCAGATTTGAGTGGTTGAGTCTGTATAATCTGAGTGCCCCAAGGGTTTTTCAACACGCTAAATCCACTTATGCATTCATAAATGCAATTTAAACAACAAAAAATTGTGATTTCATTCATTTTTATGTCGTTGGATTCCAACGAAAAGGTCAAAATGTAGAACAGTTAGACATCCACTTCCATTGTACTTTCAACATAGTTACTATACAAAATTTCTTTGCATCGATCTGGGGAAAGTTGGCGGATCGTCACTTGTCATCCATAATTCCATCGACCTTACATATTCATCTTGGATTCTATTGGAAACAATTGGTATCTTGATTATATTATGCGGTCTCCATTTCCAGAGCATGCAAAATCAAAATCTGTCCATGTGTGTGTGTGTTCCAGGATTTTACTTTCATAAAGTGTTAAAACCATGATTATTCTAAAATTTCTTTGTCAAGGTTTCGTATGATCGAAGGTCTTCTCAACCACCAAACTATGGAAGCCACAACCACCGTAAACTTATTCAATGTTTTATTCATTATTCTTCTGATCCGCTAAGGAATACAATTTTTCTTTCACTTAAA
>JASDQU010394216.1:0-10887 GCA_032191745.1 Picea mariana | reverse complement strand
TATATTCTATCATCCATTTAAATCAAGAAACATATAACCAAAAGAAGAGTAGATGAAAATATATGAGCAAGTTTTCCAAACAACAAATGGAATAGCCATGTTCCTCCCGACCTTAGAATGGAACAACCAAATCTACTTGCTCCATTGAACCCCTAGCCTAAACATGAATCCATGAGGGTGAAATCCAGAACTCCACCTTAGTTATAGTCCTTCTTCACTTCTGAGAAAAACTTCTCCTTGCCTCACACTCAGAAAAATAGTTTTCATAACAACAAGAGATTATTTTTTCCCACAACATAGTAGGGAGTTTCATGCCTCCTCCCATATGTTATATATCCAAAACAAATCGTTCCTAGGTCTTTTCCCCTTGGGAATTTGGGCATATTTCCAAATCCCTGATTTTCAGGTGCTGCAAATGGCCAAATTCTTGATTTTCCACTTGTAAGATTCATCCTTGAGGTAGTTCCAACATGTTCCCCACTCATGGCATCATGGTCAACTTATTTTAACTTGGTTGTTCCATTTTTCCATCACCAATATATAAAAATATTTGTTTCTTACAAGTGTCATACTCAAAGAGTTAGTTGGGTCAAATCAGATCTTTTCCCAACAACCATAATCATAATTTTCAATTAACTAAATTCGAAATTCTGAATTTCCATAAATGGAAATAATTTTTCAATTTTGAATTTACCAAAAAAGGAAATAAATTCCTAAGTATTTCCAGACTTAAAGATAATTTATCTTGGGGGATGTTACATCCTTTCCCCCTTCAATAAAACATTGTCCTCAGTGTTCGTCCCTTTCTTGGAATAGGATTGGATGAGATTTCTACAAATATCCCTCCAACTCCCCAGTGGCCTCCTCAGGACTAAAGTGCTTCCATTGCACCTTTACTTGGGTGAAAACTCTTTTCCGAAGTGCTATTTCTCTCTTATATAGACTGCGTAGAGGTTTCTCTTGCAACTAGCCTTCTGGTTCCACCTGCACCAAGTTCCAATCGATCATATGAGTAGGGTCATGAACATAATTCTTTAACAAAGAAACATGAAATACATTATGAATTTTTAGATTGGCAGGAAGTGCAAGTTGATATGCCACGGGTCCAATTAAAGCTAAGATATGGAAAGGGCCACAAAACGTGGGTGCCAACTTGGCATAGTTCCCTAGCATTAGCAAACTTCTTCTGGCCTTGACTTTTAAATAGATGTGGTCTACCACATGAAATTCCATGTGTCTTCTTTTCAGGTATGTGTAACTTTTATGCATGTGCTACACCTCTTTTAAGTTATGTTGTACTTTATTTACTGTTCTCTCCATTTCCTAGAGCATCTCTAGTCCCACCATGATTCTGTCAACTGGTTTATCCTAGCTAATCAGATTCGTACACTTTTTTTTGTATAGTACTTCAAAGGGGCTCATCTTAGTTGAAATTTGGTAACCATCGTTGTATGCAAATTCCACCAAGTGTTGGTAGTATTCCCACATGCTTGGTTTTGTTATTACGTACATGTGCATAGCATATATTCAACAATTTGGTTTGTTCGTTTAGTTTTCCCATCCGTTTGTGGATGATAACTTGTGATGAAATTCAAGTTAGTATTTAACCCTGCAAACAATTCTTTCCAAAAAGCAGCTGTAAATTTTATGTCTCTATCTGAAATTACCATTTTACGAATACCATGCAGTCTAAAAATTTCCTTCATGAATATTTCAGCGATGTTAATAGATTTAAAAGAAGACTTTATAGGAATAAAGTGTGCAGACTTACTAAGATTATTGATTACCACCATAATTGAATCATTTTGTTTTTGAGTTCTAGGCAAACCTATAATAAAGTCTAGTGATATAGTTTCCCATTTCCATTCCAGCATAGGTAAGGGAAGAAACAAGCTAGTTGGATGTTGGTGTTCAGATTTCACTTGTTGACAATCTTGTTTCTCCCTTCATATTAGGTGAATAAAATAACTTCCTTAGTTTTGTTACTGTCTTCTGGTATCCCTGATGACCAGAATATGGTTTCTTGTGTACTTCGTCCAAAATCGTTGACTTTATTTTTACTGAATCTGGTATGTATATTTTGTTTTTAAATTGCAGTAGACCATTTCGGTCCAAACTCAGGTCTTTTTTGTTTGAATTTTCTCGTATTATCTCGTAATTTTGCCACTGTTTTAGTGTAATTTTCATTGTTGTTACCTATAGCCTTTATCCTCTACCCAATATCGCTTTCTTCCCGACTAATGTTTATTTCAAACAACCCATGAACTCTTCTGCTTAAGGAATCAACCACCTTGTTTTCCTTACCGTTGATATGTCTTACCTCAAAGTCAAATTCGCTGAAGGAGTCCAACCATCTTGCGTGCCTTGCATTAAGGTCCAGTTGACTAAACAAAAATTTCACACTCCTGTTATCTGTCAATAACATAAATTTTCTACCCATTATGTAGTGTCGCCACATATTTAAGGCATTTATTACAGCTACCAACTCTAAGTCATGAGTGACGTATCATCGTTCCCGTTCCTTTATTTTTTAGGACTCATAACAAATAACGTGCCCTTCTTTATTTAGCACACCATCTAGTCCTTCTTTAATTGCATCCACACAGACTGTGAAGTATTTTTTTGGATCTGCTACCTTTAAAATGGGCGTGGTTGTTAACAATTCCTTTTACTTATTAAAATTGTCTTGACATTTCTGTGACCAGTTAAACATGGTTCCCCTCTTTTGTAAGGATGTGATAGGTATGCAATCTTGGAAAATCCATCTATAAATATGCGGTAATATCCAGTGATTCCCATGAATCACCATATGTCCGCTACGTCCTTAGGGATCATCCATTCCATGATAGATCTTATTTTCTCAAGATCGACTGCAATACCTTCTGCAAATATTACATGTCCTAGGTACTGTATTTTCTTCTGATAAAAGTCGCACTTATTAAATTTAGCATAAAGTTTGTGTTTTATTAAATTTTACAGAACTATCCATAAGTGTTCTTCGTGTTCTTCTTATGTTTTAGAATATACTAGGATATTGTCAATAAATACCAAAAAAAACTTGTCCAAGTACTAACTGAAAATGCTATTCATTAAACACATAAATGTGGTTGGCGCGTTGGTGATACTAAACGGTATGAAAACAATTTTGTAATGCCAATATCTCATTCTGAATGTTGTTTTACTTATGCCCTCATCTTTCATCATAACCTGATGATAACCAGATCGTAAATCCAATTTAGAAAAAAACTTTTCCCCACCTACTTGATCAAACAAATCATTTATCCTAGGTAAGGGCTACTTGTTCTTAACAATCATTTTGCTTAATTTTTTGTAATCGATGCATAACCTTAGATTTTTGTCCTTCTTTCTAACAAGAAGAACTGGTGCTTGCCAAAGTGGGACACTTGGTATCATATATTCTTTCTCTACCAATTCTTGTAGATGAATTTTCAATTATGTTAATTCTGGTAAACTCATTCGGTAGGGTGCTTTAGATATAGGGGTTGAACGAGGTAGTAGTTAAATTGAAAAGTCTATCTCTCTCCTTGGGGGTAATTTAGGTATCTCATCAACAAACACATCTCTGAAATCATGCAAGACGAAAAAATCCTCCAAGCTAGGTTTATTTTATTTTTCCAACAAATTTATCACTTGGATGGCATAAATCTCACAACCCTTTCTTATGCATTTCTTAAATTTTATTATTGAAATCTGTCTAACTGAGATGGTCGTTTGTATACCTTGAACTATCCTAGCAGTGTCTTTTTCGTGTTTATGTTTGTGTGATTTTTCATAAAATCTAAAACTCCTTTATGCCTTTCTAACCAATCCATTCTGAGAATTACATCATAAGACCATAACGATAGAATGTTTAGAATTGTTTTTGTGTTTTGACCACCTAAACTGAACTCACAATCAAAAATAAAATTATATACTTTTCTTTTCGTTCCTTTTGCTAGTTGTACTAGCAAAGATTTTTCATGTCTTATATTCCTAAGTTTATTTGAATCCACTACACCAGGACTGATATAAATCAACATACCTCCTGGATCAATTAACACATAAATACGATTATTGTTAATTTTACCTTCAATTTCCAATACTCTGGACTTGTGATCATCTTGTTGGCCATCCATAGCTTCATTGATTCGATGCAATATTCTTCCCACATCTCCAAATGTAGAGGCTTCCTATAGGTTGTGAACCGTAGTCCTGGTTATTGAAGTCAAACGTGGACAGTTCCTCCTTAGGTGAGGTTCTCCACATTCCCAGAATTTTAGCGGTTCGCAGGGATTGTCCCCAAAATTCTTTGTTCCCACATTAACTGGTTTACGACTTCCTTGGATGTTCTAATTTTTGTATTGAAATCATTTCCTTGGAAAAATATTTGTTGCATTCTGAAAAGGGTATGGATGATATCCTTTCTTCCATTGATTCATTCGGTCTTGCTTCTTGTATTTCCAAGCCTTGGGAAATTTTGACAACTATTTGTATTAGTCATACCACATTTTGGCCTTCCTGAAAACTTCACTCAATTACTTGGTATTGTCGAATTCGATTTGGTCCTTATAGGACTATGGTAAACAACTTAGGAACTGCTGGATTTTTACTTTTTCCTCTCGGATATAAGGCATGAATCTTAGTAATTCTAGAATTTTGTTTATCAGGTCATCCATAGCCATTTGACCAAGTCATATCTCATAAAACTCTTTGGTTTTTATTTCATAGTAAATTTCAAATAAATACTGTTTCTTAAAGTACTTCTTAAAATCCGACCATTTCATTTGTTTTTCCTTTATGCCTTGGCGAACTTCAGGTCCTGCCACCACATGCTATCTTTTCCTTTCAGATTATAGATGGCCATTCTGACCTTCATATTGCTGGAATAGTTGTATATATGGAATTACTTCTTTATGTCTAATAAACATGCTTCAACTTCCTCCCCTTTCCTCGATACCCCATCAAAGGTGGACGGTCTTATTTTCTTAAGTTCTCCCTCTAGATGGTCCACCTATTTCGAAAGAGATGTCCTCTTTTTCTGCTTCAGGGCAAAAATTATTGGAGGCCCTTTTACTAACCTCTTCTTCCTGATTACCATACTTTGGGCTCTTCTTTGTCACTATGTTTCGTAGAATAACTTCAATTATTTCTTGTTCCTGCTGTGGCTTTTTCAGTTTCTCATTGTCTACCTTGAAAACATGGAGCTCCACAATGATATTTCTCATAGTTTCCAGAACTTCGGTAGGTGAAATTTCGTCACTGTTCTTCCTGTGATGTTTAGAAGGCCTTTGTTCAGGATTCTCCTCGAGTCTGATTTCTGCTTCATTCTAGGCTGCCATGATTTACAACAAAAATAAAGAGATTCTGTTAGTAACAGTAATTGTTTTGTTAGTTTTACATGAACATGAAAATATGTGCTAAGAAATCTGTTTTTCCCTGTTTAAGGTCGAAGTGTTGTAACCTAGCTTTGATACCATATGTAATGTACCCCAAATTCCCTATAAAAAAAAATTGAGGAACATTAAATCTCCTTTTCTTTAAACAATTCATCCTGGAAGGTTTATAGTTAACATAGGTGGTTAACTACAGTTATTATTAAATTCTACATAACTATTAACAACATCTCTCACATTTTTAAATATTGGCCTTCAAAACACCTGCTATATTACTAGTATCATAATACTATAATATATGTATTTTTTTCATATTTAGGATCCTTAGTCCTATAATCATTTCTAAACCCTGACCCCTATGCATAGAGAACATGAACGAACCCTAATCCACAATACAAATTAACTTACCTACGCAATTGATAAAGTTTAAGAATTAAGGGTTGCAACATGTAACCATACGTGAAAGGAATAAAGGGATAACATGATGGAAATCATGTGTTAGTTTAACTGGTCGAACCAAAGTCTTGCAAGAGCTGGCTTGTAATTAAATCCTTCTCATCCTTAACATAACTGACTCCTTCAGAAAAAAAACCTATTGATAAAGAACTATAAGGCTCGCATTAACTTCACGATGAACTAGGTGAGATAATCCAGTGTACAGTTCCTTAAAGGAATTGTCCTCTCTCGCATTAAATCGATATGAATTCGGAGGGTTTTTCCGCCAGTTGAGAGTTAAAGAACCTTTGTCCAGTCGATTAATGGAGAACTTGCGAGATGAAATCCCAATGCTACCACTAATCCCCATATCCAATGCGATTTTTCCACCTCTGCTCCGTCACATGGTCAGATGGGGTCTTCATACATCCACTATAACTCTGCATGGTAAATTTTACAGCTCCATTATGAGTCTTATGCCCAATGCTTCAGAAATTTTACTATGCATTTCTCCTCGACGAAGAAAGTCAGCGTTTTGAAGGTCCCTATCCGGTGAAAATGCAGAAACTGCCTGAGTTTCCTCGTAAGTTTGTGTCACTCTCATGGTATTTATAATGAGTGGTAAGATTTAGGAGGGTTTCAGTGATCTCTATAATTGTTGTTCCTTACAAATTTATAGAAACAACTTCCCCTTTCATAGTTTTGACTCTCTGAAATATTTCCTTCAGTCATGGATGAATTCGTAAGTTTCAGTGATAAGGGTTGTGTCTTTAGTTTCCTGTTGAGTAACCATTTCACCCTAAGCAACCATTTAATTGTGGAGGTTTTCTACATAGGTGGCCTGTCCAAGTTTTTTTCTGACCAGACCCATACCCTTTTGTTGGATTTCCGTTGGGACTATGCCTTGACTCTCATTGTTAATCTTTGATTGGACTGCCCCTTACCATGCTCTCTATACGATATCCTTAATCTATCCTCCTCCCTTGTATTTCTATTCGGTTTAGTGTTAATTCTAAGAGCATCGACCCCTTTCTTACTATGTAGACCAAGGATACTCAAGTTTTTAAGTCATGCAGTTGTGACCACATTCCTGTAACTGTGGCTAGAGAGTTTCTTATTAATGTAGAAGGTTTTGGGATTCAAATCAGAATTCTTCCATTTAGCCTAAACGTACTCGTTCGTCTATAGGTCCCAACTCTCATTTTTCTACTATATAATATTGTCCATAACTTCATAACTCTTAAATGATTTTCGTTTACTCTTTGTTCGGGTCATTGTCCATAAATTCATAACTCTTATATTACATTTGTTTATTCCGTGTTCGGAGCATTGTCCAGAACTTCATAACTCTTATATTATTTTTGTTTATTCTTTGTTCGGAATCCAAGGGTTATTTCATTATGTACTCATTTTATCTTTGGTTAAGGATCCGATATTTCTATATTATTAAGGTTATGAAAAAAAAAATCTCGTGGCGACATTTGTAATTGACTTACTATGATTCTTATGAAGCTTGTGTGTTCTTGAATCAAACTCTGGTTGAAAAATAGTTTTATTCATTTCAATACTATCATTTATGTTTAAAGAACTTGTTACCAATATCTAATGATGGGACCCCCATGTTTGCTACGAGGGTACCCATCAGACCAACCTTGGTCCCCTTCTTCCCTTTTTTCTATGGATGACTTCATCAATGACGCACATAGGAAGACACATCTCAAATCCCAGCTAATTTTCGTCTATGTATTTGTCTAAGTTGATTCTTTTAAAATCGTTTAGCCTAATTATTATTCTACGTTTATACATTGAAATCTTATTCACTTTAACCTATTATTAATTAACCTTTCTTGGTTTTCTTGCACGTCTACGTGAAATTTGAAGTCTGAGGATTTTGAAGACAACTTCAAGTGCAAAAGGTATTCGGGTTCCATATCACAGTGTCTTCTTGAAAATTTGACATCTAGGTTTAGGTCGAAAGGAACAATCTTATCCTAGAATACAATCATCATGGCATTTTACACCACACCCCATAATATCAGGTTATTTGTGTATTCAAAACTTGTTATGTAGGGTTGAACACTTTTTCCTTTGAGTATCGATTCGACTCTAGACATTTTTATAGTTATTTAAATATTTCTCCTTTCTTTAATAATGACAGTGGAGTAGGATTGTGGATACTTGTTTCAATGTATCCCTCATGACTTTTATTTTGATATTAATATGAAGTCATTGTTGAAATTCTATTGATACTTCTCCTTATCTACTATGCTCTTTATCTGAATGAGATAGTCTTTAGTTAACCCCTGTGGTCGTGCATTTGCAATCTACAACCATATGTATTTAGACTTGTGTGTTTCCGAAATTTATGATTTTTTTTAAGTTCACTGAGTTTTTTCGTTTCTACGCTAAAATCAGAAAAGAACTTTGTTCTGTAGATGTTTTGAACTGGGCAATATTAAACTATTGACATATAAGGAAAATATATAATTACCTTCCTATATCATCATTGAGACTCCTATTGTATGAATCCTTAGATATTTAGATAGATTATAAAACCCTCTGCACAGATTTTAAGTATATACATATATCTATATATATGTAGATATTATTCTTATCATACATAGATATTATAACAAGTCTAATTTTGACAGGAATACGGTTAGATATTCAAGTGATACATCTCTGCGTAATTCCTTACAGTAATATGGGTATGCATATACACTTTTAATTCTTAAGTACTTTTCATCATTTTCATTAGCAATTTATGTATTTGACGATTTCTTCCATTGATTTCTTATACATATATAAACACATAATCTATACTATCAGAAGTAGAATCAGACTGGTTTTGTTTAAACTAGACGCATTCCAAGTGTGTTTACATAATTTTGATTATATTCATAGTTAATATACACAGGAAGTTTATTCGACGCATAAAATTAAATTCATAAGGATTTATCCTATATTTGTTTCCATCCATTCATAACTTAATCCACAGAAATAAATCCTACATAATTAAAATAGATATACTCTTTCAGTCATTAAATCAAAATGACTTACTTTTAGAAAGTAAATCAATAGAAATAATTCACCCATAATTATATAGATATATTCTATCAACCACTTAAATCAAGAAACACATAACCAGAAAAAGAGTAGATGAACATATCTGAGGAAGTTTTCCAAACAACAAATGGAACAACCACATTCCTCCCAACCTTAGAATAGAACAACCAATTCTACTTTCTTCGTTCACCTGCTAGCTTGACCATGAATCCATGAGGGAGAACTCCAAAGCTCCTCCTTAGCTATAGTCCTTCTTCAATTCTCAGAAAAACTTCTCCTTATCTCACACTCAGAAAAATAGTGTTCATAAAAACAAGAGATTATTGTTTTCCCCCAACATACTAGGCAATTCCATGCCTCCTCCCATATGCTATATATCCAACAACAATTGTGCCTAGGTCTTTTACCCTTGGGAATTTTCACATATTTTCAAATCCTTGATTTTCAGGGCTACCATTGGACAAATTCATTATTTGCCACTTGTAAAATTCAGTCTTGAGGTAGTTCCAACATGTTCCCCACTCATGGAGTCACAGTTAGCTAATTTTAACTTGGTTGTTCCATTTTTCCATCAACAATAAAGATACAAATATTTGTTTCTTACAAGTGTCATAGTCAAAGAGTTATTTTGGTCAAATTAGATATTTTCCCAACATTCATAATCATAATTTACAATTAACTAAATTTGAAATTTTGAATTCTCATAAATGACAACAATTTTCCAATTTCGAATTTACCAAAAACGAAAATAAATTCCTAAATATTTTTAGACTTAAAAATAATTTATTTTTGGGGATGTTACAACTTATGTATATGTACATATACAAAATTTGGTTAGCTCCTGTATATGCACATATACAAAAGTGGGCCACTTCCATATAAGAGAAGTCAACCACTTCCATATATGTGCACATATAAGGAAGTGGTTGACTTCTGTATAGGCACATATACAGAAGTGGTCGACTTCCATATATACACATATTCGTAAGTTATCTACTTCCATATATGCAAGAGCATATATGGAAGTGGTCGACTTTTGTATGTTCACATAGTGTGCATATATGGAAGTGATCGACTTCTGTATGTGCACATATACGAAAGTTGACCACTTTCATAAATGCACATATATGGAAGCTAACCACTTTCGTAAATGCACATTTATGGAAGGGATTATGTATATGTGCATTTACGGAAGCCACATATATGGAAGTTTACCACTTCCATATATGCGCATATACAAAATCCATCTTTTGTATATACGCCTTCCATATATGTGCATATACAAAAGTAGGACACTTATGTATATGTGCATATACAAAATATGATCACTTCCATAAATTCACATATACAAAAGCCATGTTTCATATATGTGCATATAAGGAAGTGGAAAACTTTTGTATATGTGCATTTATGGAACTGGTTGAATTTCGTTTATGTGCATATACAGACGTTGGTCAGATTTTGTATATGTGCATATACAAAATCTGATCACTTATGTATATACGCATATACAGTAGTCAACCACTTTTTATATGTGTATACACATAAGTTGACCACTTCCATAAATGTGTATATGTGGAAGCCACCTTCCATATATGTTGTGCATATATGGAATCTGATCACTTTTGTATATGCACATATGTAAAACTAGCCAGCTTTCGTACATGCGCACTTAGGGAAGTAGTCATCTTTTGTATATGCGCATATATAAAAGTTGGCCAGCTTCTGTATATACTCATATAAAGAAGTTGGTCAACTTCCATACATACTCATATAAATAAGTCGATATCATATAAATAAGTCGATATCTTCTATATATGTGCGTACGTACCTAAGTGGTAGGATTTCGTATATGCACATATACAGAAGCCGACCACTTCTGTATATGTGCATATATAGAAGTTGTCTAGTTTTATATATGTGCATATATGGAAGCTCACTAGTTCTATAAATACACATACATGCCTAACATGAGAGAATAAAATCATGTGTG
>JASDQU010394213.1:0-10887 GCA_032191745.1 Picea mariana | reverse complement strand
TTTACCACAGGATTCTAGATAATTTGCTGAAATTGTATAAGTTTCGCCTACATGGAAAACAAAATATTGTTCAGAAAATCTGCCAGTATCCAAAATTTCTCGATATTTTCAGGTAGGATTTTATACTGCATCCCGTTCCATATAGGTTTTTCACACATTCACTTTTATTATTTATCCCAACTTGTACAGACAATTGTCCCGAGGTAAGTCTTATTATAGTAGGCCAAATAATTGATGTCTTGTACTACTGAAAATTGACCATAGAAAAACTGTGAACGGGAAGTTGCCCATGATCAATTCTCTTTTGATTCTATACATGTGTCTCTGTTGGTTGACTTTTCAAACTGGAATATAAGTTCTGTAACTACATACACTCTGCTTTCATTAATGCTTAAAAAATTGACCTTTTTCCAGTGAGTGAAGACGAGCATTAAGCATAAGAAGTTGTCGACGTAGCTGCTCACAGTCTTGCTCATACTTGATGACTAACTGTTCTAATTCATGTTGGCCTCGCTCAGTATTAACTTTAGGCTTATTCTTGATTTGCTTTGCTCTGTAATACAAATTGAATATATTTTTTCAAACAACAGAATTTCGAATTCAAGTACTGAAAACTGGGTATCTAAACATGGCCGAGTCTAAGCAGAATTTTGCGGAATCGCTTCTCGGTTTCGAACCACAGAGTCTAGACTGCGCGCGGTTCGATCTGGAGAGAGGGGTTTGCAAACTGCGCGCGGTTCGATCTGGAGAGAGGGGTTTGCAACTGCAAAAGCGGAAATGAAACCTGTGTGCGCTAGTTTGCAAGGGTTCTTTTTAATTTTTGAACAACTAAACGATACCATAAAACCCGACTTCGTGTGTGCCGCGAAATAAAACCTATGTGCGACTGGAACCTGTAAAAACATTCGCCTAAAATTCGCGTTGAAATTCGCTTTGGGGTTCAAATTCGATTTGGTTCGAATTCATTGACGTTCGACGTTGAGGTTCGGCCTTGAGGTTCGGCGAACCTCAACGAATTTGAAAATTTTTTTGAGGTTCGGCGAATTTCGAACCCAAAGCTTCAGGTTCGCCGAACCCTGTGACATAGGGAAACACTAGGTTCTCAAGGAGCTTTACTCACGGCTCTTGGTTATCATCATAGGATCCATCTCATGGTCAAGTAAATCTGTCAGAAGCTTGTGAAGTCACATTGCTTTGCATACTCGATGTTATACACTCTGCCTCGGTGGTACTCAAGGCCACAGAGTATTGTTGCCTGCTACATTAGGAAACCATGGAAAACTTCATATAGAACATCAACCGGATGTGCTTTTCCGGTTCACTGTACTTTTTTCTCAATCGGAATCGGCATATCCTGCACACTCAAGTTCACACTGGAGGCATATCTCAAGCCATATCTCGTATATATCTCAATACATGTTTTGTTGTTGTCTAGTGAGTCTGTCTCGATTGATTCATGAAATGACTAAGCACATCCATTGCATGGCATGAATCAAGTCTGGTGTTAACCAGATACATCGGTGATCCAATCAGCTGTGGATCAGTCTCGTCTGAATCATCATCAATCTTCTTCTTTAAATCCATCACGATGGATTTTGCATTCTGTCATACTGAACTTCTTTAATATTTTCACTGTATATTTTCCTTGACTCAAGAAAACCTCATCGGTCCTTTGTCATACTTCTTGTCCCAAGAAGTACTGCATCATACTCAGATTCTTCATCTCGAATTTAGAAGTCAAGGATTACTTGTATCCAACAACAAGGCTTTCTGAATAAGTCATCAGGTTCAACCTCTCGTCACCAACACTGTAATGATATAGGTTTGGATCATCAACACTCTTGTTGAAATCTAAACTCATCAAGAATCTATCTATCTAATATAGTTTCCAACTCATGGATGATAGTACAGATGGAAGTGTATCGGGTTCACTAGATCAAGTGTCTCATCATAGACAACTCCCTATGTTTGTGAGAAACCTCTAGCTATAGATTTCGTTTTGTATTTCTCAACACTTCCATCAACTATATGCTTGATCTTATAGATCCACTTGGAAGTTACCACTGACTTCCCTTCTGGTCCCTGAATAATGTCTTATACATCATTCTTTAAGATATACTGGTATTCTTTTGTTATGGCATCTTGCCATACCTGTTCTCCGGTTGCTTCTCTAAGACCGAGAAGCTCAACATCAATGAAGTGGCTCATGACTGAAGGATAGCTTGAAGATCTCTTTTGTTTTCTCGAAATGTGCCTTGAGAGGCTTTTATGTTTCTCTGCTTCTTGCAGAGTGAGTCTAGGTAGGCCTTTTATGCCCTACTACAATATCTTTGAACATATCAACTGGAGCAACTGGATCAACTGAAATAATGTTTGCCTCCCTCTGAACTGTTGAAGGGGGAGAAGGTATTTGTCTTACTGTCAATCTCCATCTGAGATTCTCTGAATCTTTGAAAGGCTATCTCTTCTTCAAGGACAACGTTTCTGCTTGTTCTTGTATAATGAACAAATTAAATACGGTTTGGACTCCCGTACCAGGGATAATGGTCCAAGTCTTTGAGAGCTCCTATACTAGGAATAATATCCTTCATTTATTTGAAAAATGCAATCAACTATAAAATTAGAGATCAATTGATTTACCTAGTTTGTAGTCATGTCTTTTATAGGAAGTACTTCTCCTCTCTCTTCTCTTCACTCTTTTGAGCTGGATCTGGATCAATGTCAGTGATGGAAGCATATTGTCTTCCCTTCTTCCTGGTTGGACAGTTTCTTGCAAGGTGTCCATACTTGTCACATCTAAAGCACTGAATTTATGAAACATCTCTTCTTTGATAACCTGGACTGGATGAAGACTTTTCACCTTTAAATGTTTGACTGAAATTTCTTTTGAATTTTCCTCCCTTCTTTGTATGAAGTGCAAGAGAATGATTTTCTTCTGAGGAATCTTCCACTCCTCTATTTCTAAGTCTAAGTTCTTCTTGAGTGCAATCTGTCCATAGATGATCAAAGGTTGGTAGAGCTTCTCTTCCACTGATACTCTGAATGAAAGGCTCCCATGATTTTGGAAGATTCTGGAGAGTGGTTAAGACAAGTTCTCTATCAGACATGATTTCCCCAATGGTCTCTAGTTGTTCTTTAATCTCTGATAACTTCATAAAGAAGAGTGCAACTATGTCACCCTTCGTCATCTTGGTACTTTGAAGTTGGCTCTCTAAGGTACACTTATTATATTTTTTCATTTTAATGACTCGGGAATCAGGATTCAGGACATGATTCATTTTTTATGTGTGATGCATCACTAGACATCTTATATATCTTATATATCAATTTTCTTTCCATATTCATGTGGCAATCTATCTATTTGATGTTATTGTTGCTTTAAATGTTTCAAAAAATTTTAAAAAATGAATATTTTTGTATTTTTTTAAGTTTGTCGATATATTGTCGATGTTTGCCGATGTTTTGGTGATAAATACAAAACGATGTTTTTTGGACCCCCGGCGATTTTTTCGCCAATACGATTTTTGCAACACTAATCTGGAGTATCACATCATATCAACTCTCTGCACAAAGGAGAACAGTAAACCCATCACGTGGGCTCCTTCACCCCTAACAGGGGTACATATCGTTTCATCTCCGTCTCAGAGAGAACGACACATCCAACTCATGGGCTTCCTCACCCCACACAGGGGCACACAGGATTCCATCTCAGTCTAAGAGAGGAAAAACACACCCATCTCATGGGCACACCCACCTCATGGGCTCTCTCATAGGCCGACTCACTCAGTCTGTGTCCTGGAGGATGTGTCATGCAGCTGTAATCATCAACACTTCTCTCATCAAGTCCGGCAGTGCATTACCCACTCAGTCACCTTACATGACTGATCTAGGGAACCCTTGGTCAGAGGGGTTAGCCAGCAAGAGGAGAAACAACACACCTCCCTCTCAATGAGGGTGGACATTCTGCATCATGCCAAGCTTGTCTCTAAAGTACTCATACTTCACTCTAGACAGAGGCTTGGTGAGAATGTCCGCTATCTGCTCATTTGTGGATATGTATTGGAGCTTTATAGCTCCTCTCTACACCATGTCGTGGATGTAATGATATTTGATCTCTAAATGCTTCACACAACTTTGATTATCACAATATATAAAGTTGGCTCCAACTCTAGATCAAATAACCCTGCAAGCAGCTTCCGAAGCCACATTGCTTCACGGCTTGCAACACTGGATGCTATATACTCTGCCTTTGTTGTATTGAGTGCACTAACGTCTGAAGCAACATCCTCATGTGTTTTTTCGGTCTATTGTTGTCCTTATACACATCGAAAAACATGGAAAAGTCTCAATCCACTTGGTGTGTCTTTGGAGGCACAATGCCTAAGTCCAAACCCACTGTCACCTTGATTTGGACTTCTTCCGTCTAGGCTTACTCCTAGGGAAGTCAAGGGAGGTAGACCCTAGTTACTATGTGAATTATTAAATGAATCCTAGGAGTTAATTTTAGTTTGTTAAGGTAAGGGGGAGCTAACCTATATGGCAAGCAACAATGCAATGCACAATTTAAATGAAAATCAGCCCTTTCCCTAAGTTCAACTAAGACTAGTGCCTAAAGGTTGGGCAAGGGGTCAATTAAGTTTATAATAAGTAAAGAAATGATCTAAGTACAAATAAAGAATAAATTTACAAATTAGGACAAATGAAATATGATTACAACAATTACCAAAGAATAAAGAATAGCTAGATGACTACACAATATACGAAGAATTTAACTAATTACCAATTTACAAATGAAATGAAAGAATACTTGACTAGATACTTGCACAATAATCTAAAGCATTTGTTAGATCTATTACACCAATGAAATAACAATTGAGCTAACTTGAATGGTTTTGCAGATATGCTAAAGGAGAATTAGCTCAATGATGCATTCACCACAAAGGAATCAACTTACAACAAAGCTTAGATGCCCAAAGAAAGATGTGCAACTTCTAAAGAGGCTACTCAAGGACATGTGCGCAACTTCAAGGATACAACAACTTGCAAGTAAAATCACAAAAAGGAGTAATGTGCAACTTCAAAGATATACCATTCAAATATAGAGATGCCCAACTGAAATATAAATGCAAGAAAGATAGAGCTTGAAAGTAAAGTTGCAGGAAAGTAAAGATTACACAACTTAGATTTAGATTATAGACTTGAAGCACAAATTGTGTGAATAAATTTTAAGCTTTGATTAGATGAAGTGAAGTTGCAAGCCTAAACTAGGTGACTTCCCATATACTCTTATCGCTTTGGCCAAAATGATTGTTGGGTGCTCAATAAGCAAGGCAAACAAGGCCTTACCCTAGCTCCACAAGTCAACCCGGAAAACTTGGTTGCTCAACAAGGGGGACACCTAGTGTTGTGAAGTCATCCCTGACTTAGCACCCCAAGTAGCCTCCACAAGCCTCCTTTTCGGTGGCGAAAGTTGTATCAGTAAAGGGTGCTCTAATTAAACTAGATAGATTTATCCCTCCTAAAGCTACAAGTTAATTGATTAAGCAAGAAGATTACTTGTATTAAAAATGCTTAAGGAGATAGAGCTTCCAAACACATGAAATGAAAAGTGCTTATGGATCCAACTTAAACAGATTGCAAAAGAAAGACCGCTTCCAAGAAATTATACAAGATATTAAACAAAAATAAAGATGCTTCTAACTATGTGAAGTATTAACAATGAATTTTAAAATAGATAAATGAAACTAAAAGGCATAAACAACTATTAACAATTTAGCACATGAGACAAACATTACGATATTGCATGGGTGGCTAGGCCAATCCACTTTGCAGGGTGTAGGAAAAATAGATTCGGAAAGTAAATGAACTTGAAAAACAACTAACTACTTGCAACCTCCACAAAGGTACAAGATAGAGAACAAGCCTACCAGTTTTGTGCCCAAGTGGGTGAATGAAATAAACAAATAACTTGAAATGAAAGCAAGAGATCCTAGTCTCTCAACCTTGCCTTAAGGGCAAGTGGGGAAAACTTGAAATGCAATAAACAAAAACATAAAATAGATCTAACTTCTAGCCTAACGATTTTGCATGGGTGGCTAGGCCAATCCACTATGCAAGGTGTAGGCACATTAATGAAATAAATTGCAGAAAATTGAAACTTAGAAATAAATGCAAGGCCAAGAGACTCTCTTTGGGCTTGCTTACAATGATAGAAGAAGAGAAGAGTTGGGTGAATAATACCCCAACTTGAGAGGTCTTTTCTTGAAGTTTTATGGCCCCAGACGGGCAGCACCTCCTCTTTTCTGGTACAAATCTGCAAAAACCAGCAAGCAAAGCTTGCTGGAAAAGCTGCAAAATAACCAAAAAAATTCAAATAATTTTATGTTAGTAATAACAGAAATTTTCTGTACAAAAAATCAGCAAGTAAATATAGTTTATTGACCTATTCAAGAGAGTTAGAATGCCCAAAAAATGACTGGAAATGTACATATAATTAGAACAGAAATGTAAAGAGGCTTGAGTTGGGTGAAGGGACAAATTTCCAGATTTGAAATTTGTCCACAAAACCCTTGGGTGACCTGCAAATTTTGTGAAACAAAGCTACAAAAAAGAGAAGAGGTGAGTAGATCTTAATGATGAAACAAAATACTTTGCTAAATCAAAACAAATACTCACTAGATCTACAATACTACTACCATAGATCTACCCAAGAAAAAAAAATTCTTGGACTTTCTACTCTAGATCTATAACATATGCATATTGTTATCCCCACTTTTTAGAGATAACTAGGAGATCATGTCTCGAGGCCCACAGGTCCTAGACATGGAGTACCGAGAGCAGGATTGACCTGAGCATGGCCCTGGAGGGCCCACCTTTTCTTCTTCCATCATCCTTATCTTGTCAGCAGCAGTAGCATCCATCACCATCGGCTTGGTCCTGTATCAGAAAGAATTCTTGCTCCATGAGGTAATTGGTCCAGGTATCATGGTATGTGTCACCTTTGATCATTAAAACCTTTAAATATATGCATCTGATTCCTTTTATTTCTAACAACTGCTTGGATCTTACATTTTCCCACTTGACCATGTTTGGGGGGATTGACAGGGTGTCCTAGCAAGCCTTTGTCCATAGGTTTTGGTTTGCCACTTGGGGGGACTTCTAAAAGGCCATCGTCCGCTCCCATCATAGCACCACTATTTCATCTTATTTCCCACTCATTTGTCCCACTCCCCTTGTCCGAGCATTGGGTTGACCTATTTTCAGGATTGCACCTTATCTTGTGGGAAGAAGGGGCTAAAGGCCCAAAAGGTAAAAGTAAGCTAGTAAAAGATAAAAGCCTAAGAATAAAACCTCGAGATGCTTCGCCCAGGGATCCCCGAGAAAGCAATAAAAGGCTTCTCAGCAAGAAACTAGAGGGACCCGGAAGAAAATAACAAAACAAGACCTAGTCAGAGGATAGGGGGTCTCATCACGAGCCAGCCTATTAGGTCCATGGGTACCTAGCAGTATGACATTGCCACCAGTTGGTTACCACGCCAGGGCAGTGACTCTTGGCTGCATGGCCAAGGGAAAGGGGGTCTCATCACGAGCCAGCGTTTCATTTCTGTAAAAGTACTTGTGGGTAACGCTACCACCACTGGTCACCACACCCGGGCAGTGTCCCCTGATTAGCTCTTGAACAAAAAGAAAAAGAAAAGCAATAAAAATAAAAGAATAAAGGCAAGAATGGGCTTGGAAAGAGTGCATCTATGACGGTACAACTCGCCTTCTACAAAGGCACCCACAGGTAACACTTTGCATCCCTGGCCCTCACTGCACCCACATGCTTGGACTTCCCTTAACCACATCACCCACTCACATGGTTTTGATGAGGTTTTCTTCTGGGAACTCACCTTTTCCGATGGACACTAGCCCAATAGAACGTTTTGTTTTTTCCTCCAGATTTGTATAGCAGGCTTGTGTAATGTCTTTGAGCTATTGACAGATGTATTAGGGATTTTATGCATATGTTTAATAATATTAATGATGAGATGTGATTGACATTGCTATGATCCCTGTGACTGATGAGCCCATGGAGGGCGTAGCTTTTGATGTGCAGGACCATGCTCGACGGACAGGTACCATTTGGACCGGTACACATGGGGAGATGATCAGTTCGGACCTCCATGGGGCTGAAGAGCCCACTAGATGGATGTTGAGACCCCATCAGGGGGCAAAGACAGGGCAGAGGATGATTAGAGACTTTACACCAGAGAAGAAGAGAATGTTCCACCAGAGGCACCCCGGCACTGCTTGGCCTAGGGGGATTGACCCACTTTCAGAGGGACATTGGCTCTAGATGGCCCAGGACGTCACCAGGAGGCTTATGATGTCATCATAAGCATGTTGGCAGATGGACAGGGCAGTTAGCACGTGTGGCAGCTTGGAGGAGCCCAATGAGGACTAACGTCTTACTTCAGGAGGCTACATTTGCCCTGATAGGGGCTAACATCACCCTAGGAAGAGGTGACGTCTTACCTTTTTGCTTGATTAGGGTTTTAGTCTAGCATTTAATGTAAAAATAGTATAATTTTGATATTATGGCCTTGTCGACCTTTTTATGACCTAAAAAGTAAATTAGGTCATTGATACAGTATATATTGAGGATTTTGATCCTCATTTTATCATCATAACTCATTCACTCCATAAGGAGGTCTGAAATTTGCGCCCTATCTTGGGTATTTGGCTAGATTAAGTGATGCGCACCTGTTGAAGGAAGACATTTTTGGCATTTATGGTGTTTCTCTTGAAGGAAGTGTTAAAATAATGTAACTCCAAAGTGTATTCTTATTATTATTTGATATATTATTCATTGGATCAATCCCCATTATGGATCGATCATGTCGGCTATTGTAAAATGACCAAATCCCCTTTTGTGGATTGGTCATAATGTAATTGCAAAAGACAAAAGAAGAAGTCGGCCCCAGAATATATCAAGAGGCCCCAAAATATAATAAAGGTGGTTATAACCACCCAGTTGGAGAAGTCGGCCCTGCCAGTGAAGAGACACTTCACACGTGCTAGTCTTGTATAAATAAGGAGGCTAGCACCTCACTTGACACACAACTCACTTGCTCATTTTGAGAGACAAGTTTCGGAATTGCAGTTAGAGAAGGAGAGAGAGTGGCGCATCTTTGGGAGAGGATCTTCTGTATTAGTTTGAGTTATCTCTTGGCATTGTATTGACTATCTATAATAAGGAAGTTTTGTCGGGTTTTCTTCCCCTAGAGGGTTTCCCAAGATAAATGCTGTGTCTCTTGTGATTGTGTATTTCTCAGTGATCTTGTGTTATGCTATTGTTATCTATTGAAATGCAAAGAACTATAATAATGGCTTAGACATTAACATGGTATCAGAGCCAAGCTGAAGAGAGCATCTTTCACCAGAGAAAAGTGAAAAACGTCACTGTTACCGTACATGAAAATTAGGGCTTTTTGTTGGTGAGGTATTTCGGCCCTAAAACCATCTAGACAAGTGCGCCCTCCCCCAAGGATCATTTTGGCACCTTCAGCACACCTTTTCAGTGGCTAGTTCTCCCGGAAAGTGAAACCCTAGTTTCACAAAGTACCAGAAAACCAGAGTACCAAAAGTACCAAAAGTACCAGAGTACTAGAAGTACCAAAAGTACCAGAGTACCAGAAAACCAGAAGCACCAATCCAGAAATCCGCAGATCAAGTTTGAGGGGGTAAAAGTTGGATTTTCAAAAATCTGACTGCACCAGCTTACTCGCCTCAGCTCAGCGCATCTATCCCCTGGATCGGAATTTCAAAATTCAAAGTTTGAAAAATTAGGGTTTCCTCATAAAACCCTAAGTTGCAGTTGCAGTTGCGGTCTCAGAACCAGTTGCAATTGCAATTGTACTACCAGTTGTCGTCACCCTTGAAGTTTTTAAAGAGTTGGTAATGATTATCGCTGCTGCCAAATGGTGCCACCACCTGCAAATGCTATCGGAGGTATGTACTCACATATGTTTAAATGGTTAAACTTTAAAGAGTATTTGCAGGAGAAGGGATCTCTTGCCATAGATCCAAAAGGATCTCAAGATCCAACACATTCAAAAGAATGATGCAACCCAGGTGTGATTATTCTGATACGCATCTATTTTTTATGACATTATTTTGATCAGTGTTGCATGTTGTAGCTATGACCATCATTCTAACCTTTGATCAAAATCTGAGTCAAGGTATTAGATGGATTAAAAGTTGAGATCATAGAACTTATCCTCTAACCCAACCTTCTGTCAAGATAGCGTATTGTCTTAGTACAGAAGACAGGTTGAAGAAAGCACTCGTCATCTTGAGTGAAGGGGACTCGGAAGAAAAGCAAGCACTCATTCCTGAGGACAAGGCTCCAGGTTTGATTAATCAAGTTAATAAGATTCAAAGGTACACATGACAAGTTGATGACTATAGTTAAGATAGCAATCTTTGTAAAGTATCATACTTGATAGCATGTGAGCATATAGAGATAAATGCTTAACTTAATCATTTGTCTGATGCAACTAACACCTCCTCTAGGAAGAATCTTGTGTGTTAGTTCCAGGTTGCCATGAAGGAATGTTTGATCACAACACTATGAGAGTGTTGACCTCATTTTCGTATTGTATTCCTTACCTTTAATCTTTGCTTCAGACAAGTTACAAGTGATAGCTCTAAAGGAGCTACTGTGATGCTTGTTCGTGCTATTACCTTATATTATCAAAAGGATATTACTCTTGCTTGTTGTTTTGTTGACCTTGTTCCAGGTCACAGGTAATAACCCCGAGGAAGCAATAGTGAAGGTTGCAGAAGGCAACGTGCTAAAGGAGAAACCTTAAATGAAGCAATCATCATTGGAAGTGAAGAAAA
>JASDQU010394202.1:0-10887 GCA_032191745.1 Picea mariana | reverse complement strand
AACCTCCCTAAACAGAAAGAACCTCCCCATTGAGGTGACATTGGGTGGGGAAGGTTCCTATTACACCAGTTTGGCCTTTATCCTTTAGCCTTTCTTGATATAGCTACAAACTGTGCGATAACACCTCCCATACCTTATTTTAGATCACAAACCAATTTCCTTACATAACCAAGATCTTCCTGATTATGGGCCTCTCCCCTTTCGATTTAACCCTTTATGGCTCAACTACTCAGAGTGGACACTTTGGTTGAAGCAACTTGGAAATCCTGGATCCCCCGCACCCTAGTTTACATTTAGGAGCAAAAGTCATGATGGTGAAACAAGCTCTTAAACTTTGGGCAAAAACCTCCTACAATCCGCTAGCAAAGGAGAAAGAACTTAGATGCAAGTTAGAAAGATTTCAAAAATATCTAGAGGACAAAGAAATCAATGTCAAATTGTAGAAAGAAGAAATACAAATCCAAACTCAATACCAAAGAGCTATGAGACGTGAATAAGTGTTATGGCAATTAAAGTCCCGCAATTTATAGCTTAAGGTCGACGACATGAATGTTATTGCACAAATTGTAGGTTGGGAAAAGCCCGACCCAATCCACAAGATGGCAAGAACCATGGGAGAGTCTACCCACTGTCACCTTAGATAGACCCTCCCCTCGCTTTAGGGAAGGAGAAATCCTACACAAGGGGGGAAACCTAGGTGACCCTAGGGGGAAATGAGATGGAAAGAGGTTATGGAAGATGATGCCCCTATAGGTCAAAATACTAAGTGGAAAGTCCCTTGGGTACGAGTCTTGTAGATAGTCAATGGTTTCCAAGTGCTTGAGTACTTGCAGAAGATAGTTGTACCTGCCTGAGAAACAAGAAAAGACAAGTGCACAAGCCAAAATATCCAATGGACAAGCAAGTGAAGCTTGTTGTCCTGTATAGCAGCAACAATCAATGATATAAATCAACAAGTAAATAATAATTAAAGCAGCTAAATAAGTCACTAAAATTCTAGTTAAAGATGCAAGATATAAGCTAGCAATGACTAGTATAACTCAAGTGAGATAAGACAAGACTTTAGCAACAATATAGGGTTGTTAAAAGATGTTATTGCAAAGATATTATGACAGCCTTATGGCTGTAGCAAAAGATTTCTACAACAGAAAAACCCAACCACCTAAAGTTGCAAGTAAACCACCCAAAAGATGAACAATGTCAAGTAGATTATTATGGAATCTTTCTAACAAATTTTGACTGTTGAAAAGAGATCAAAAGTAAAAGTTTGAGAGCAATTTGTTGCAGCCCTAATGGTTGTAGCTTTAATGTTATAACAACAATAAGATATCCTTGGCTAAAGAGGATTCCCTAGTGGCTCAAGCAAGCTAGTAGAGCATAGAATTGATTCCACTTCAAACAATTTGAAAATCTTGTAAAATCATGTTACCCAAGGCAAGCAATTTATTTGTCCAATGCAAATTTATATTAGTGTCGTTAATATATTGGGTAAATGGAGTATTGGATGCGAGAGTTAGACCCACAATATCCCTAGGGGTGTAAGCCCTTTTACTCCCTAAGGCATGCAAATCAGACTAAGGTAAATCTAGGAGGGTGTACACCCTTGTACTCCTAGCAACCTTGCCAAAAATGACTTATCAACTAACAAATGAGATGAATATTGGTGGAGAGTGTATGCACTTATACTTCTCCTAGGGTTTCAAACAAGAATAGCATGGAGTAAGAAGAAAATACCAATTAATGTAGAAATTTCCTTACCAGTTCCACAAAATGCAAGATCAAACCTTAGTTTACCAAACCATATCCATCCATAAGCAAGAGAAGAAGCATCCAAGAGGTGTGCACCAACTTATCTCCACAATATACCAAGAGAAATCACCAAAAGACATTTGCACAAGAGAGAGATATCCAAATTTCCCAAAGAGGGAGCAAATTTCAACCAAGTCTCCTTCTCCAAATGGGAGAGTTATATCTCTTAAAATTAAATGAAATGATTCTTATTTATACAAATCTCCTAAAAAGTGTTTTTCGACTTAACTTAGGGTAAACCAAAAAACAAGGGAGACATTTCCCTTTATTTTTCCCATTTACAAAGTAATATTGTTTGTGCACAAAGAAAAACCCTAAAAAGACATGATGCCACCCCATTAGGGCAACGTTTTGGCACTCAGAGCAAGTCGCTGAGCTTGGAGATGAAACGTTGGGCCTCCTTCTCATGTGTTAGGGTCTTATACATCAAGCCAAGGCTTTTCCTCCTCAAAAGGTGCCAAGTGTCAATCATCAACACCACCACCACCAAACCCTAGCCAAAACAAGACGTTAAGCCCCAAGATGTAGCACTCTAGCCTCCAAAGGCAAGTTGTTGGGGTGATGAAGGGATAGGATAGGTCCTCTAAGGTGTCTCTCAAGCCTCCAAATGCTATCATCATCATTCGGTGTGCAAGCCATGGTATCCAACTTGTGGGATTCTTTCCCCAATGAAGGCCCAAGTTGGGTTTGTTCCTCCAAATCGTCCACCAGCCAAGGTCCTACAAAGATAGACAAGTGTGCCTTCCAAGGATATTAATTCAAAGCATAATGGAAAATAAAATCAAACTTAATATAAGAGTCATTCAAGCATGTACATAAAAAACTATCCTATCAAATTAAACATGTGCTCAAAGACCCTATGCAATTTGCCAAGTTTAGGTATGGGAGGGTTGACAAAGTGACCTATTTGAGACCTCTCTAAGTCATGTGGAGAAGATGAAGTGGATGGGAGTTAATAATTTGGGGCATGGGGTTCATGACATACAAGGGTTCGTATTGTCTCGTTTATGTGTGCCTTTGTAGAGGGTGTGACGAACCTTCATTTTAAATGCATCCTTTTTCCAAGCCCATTTATTGCCTTTTTTTTTTTTTGAAGATGTTTCCAGGTTGAAGACAAGGTGGGGCTTCTACCTAAGCATGAAAAACATTGCCCACCTTGACTCTACCCTGGTCACATTATGCTTCCCCAAGTTGACGACAATGTGTGGGACTTCTACCTAAGCATGAAAAGCAATGCCCACACACACACTTCCTTGGTTGGTATTTTTATATGGTTATTTTTCACGGGTCCTATCAGTTTCTTATGAGAGACATTTCATTGTCCTCAGGATCCCCGGGTGAGCATATAGAAGGTTTATGATTAGATTTTATATTTTTCCAAATACAAACCTCTGGGCCTTTAGCCCCTTCTTCCCATGAAACAAGGTACAATCCCTTCTTGGGTCAATACACCCGAAAATCCCAAAAGATAAGGAGACGAATAAGGGGTGAAGTGATGAAAAATGATAAGTATGATCAGGAGTGGCACGATGACTTGTCAAGGAGACCTCCCAATAGCAAACTCATCCCTAAGGGTGACCACTTATTAGGGCACAATGTCAACCACCAAGGTGAAACATGGCAAAGAGCATAACTTCCAAGAAAACGTTCTATAATCAAAAGCAACTTTAAATGCAAAATACTCAGATGCCTGAAATATTAAAGTGACACTTACCACAATACCTGACTTGTACTTCATGGAGCAAGACTCATCGTCTTCCAGAAGCAAGTTGATGTGGTGGATACTATCATGATGAACCTGAGATCTATGGTGGTGAAGTGGGCCTTTGTCTGTGCAAGTGGATGTTGTTATCCTTCTGTCTCTCGGTACTCTATGTATGCAACCCGAGGGCCTCAAGACATCATCTCCTTAGTTATCCCTAGAAATTGGGGATAACAAGGAACAATTTTTTTTTTCATAATCAAGCCAAGGCTAGGCAGTCCATGAACAATGTGTCAAGTATCTCCTTAGAAGATGGTTGGTGGATGGTTGATTTTGCAGGTATCAAAGAAACTGCCAATAGTCATTCATTGCCTTGTATTCTCAGCAAGAAGAAGCAGACCCATTCAATGTGGAGTCCATACTCAATCATATCCCCCCTCTTGTTTTCAATGAAGAGAACTTGGCCCTCAACCAACCTATCTCATAGTCTGAAATATTTTCTCCTGTATGGAGTTTGGGGCCGAACAAAGCCCTAGGACCGGATGGCTTTTCTATTTCTTTTTACAGGCATTTTTGGGAAATAATTAAGTATGATCTTAATTGAATGTTGTCCCACACCCACCAATCCTTAAGGCTAGGAGGAAACATTAACTCTCCTTTTTAGCGTTGATTCCTAAGGAAGTCAATACAACCTCTTTCTCTAGATTCCGACCCTTTTCCTTGTGCAATTATTCTTACAAAATTCTCACCAAGATCATGGTCTCCCAGTTAAAAACAAATCCTACCCAAAATTATATCTCCTAATCAAGGAGGCTTTATGCAAGATAGACAAATTATGGATAACATTGTACTGGTTCAGGAAGCTATTCATTCCAATGTTAAGGCTAAGAGCAAATGTATGGTAATTAAATTAGATATGGCTAATGCAAATGGCCATGTTAGACATGGTTTTCTTTTTCAAGTGTTAGAGCAATTTGGATTCAACTCCAATTTTATAAAGTGAGTAGCTTCTTGCATCAACGATCCTTGGATTTCCCCCCTTGTGAATGGGTGGCCAACATAATTATTTCAAATCAACAGAGGATTGCACCAAGGGTGTCTTCTCTCTCCTCTTTTCTTCATTATTTTGGTCAAAACATTAAGCAGGAAACTTTAGTATGAAAGAACGGTTGGGAATCTATTGGGCTTTCAAATTGTTCATGGAGTCAAAAATTTGAACCATTTGTAATTTGTATATGACACCCTCTTATTGGGTGGCGCATATGTGATTATTGCATCCAGGTTTAAACAAGTTTTGGACTCTTTCCTCGATGCCTCTAGGGGAGCTATTAACAACAAGAAATGCCAAATTATGGGTTGGAATTCCAAGCCTCAGGTAATGCAAGCGATATCGATAAGTTTTCATTTCCCTCTAGCTGATAAGTGGACCTCCTTTCGATATCTCGGTATCCCCATTTCTTTGAAAGCTTCTACATCCCAAGTCTGGTTAAAAATTATTAAGAAATTGAATTTGAAATTTGTCCAATGGGAAACACAGTGGTTAAACCCCGTTGGAAGAGTTACTCTCATCAAAGTAGTCTTGGTGGCCCTTCCTCTATACAAATGCTCTGCCTTATTGGCTCCACACAACACAATTAATCAGATTTCTATGAAGATAAGACGGTTTCTATGGCAAGGAGGGAAATCCAATCAAAAAAATTTCCATCTTGTCAATTGGAACCAAGTCATTAGTCCCAAGGATAGGGGTGGATTANCGTTGGAAGAGTTACTCTCATCAAAGTAGTCTTGGTGGCCCTTCCTCTATACAAATGCTCTGCCTTATTGGCTCCACACAACACAATTAATCAGATTTCTATGAAGATAAGACGGTTTCTATGGCAAGGAGGGAAATCCAATCAAAAAATTTTCCATCTTGTCAATTGGAACCAAGTCATTAGTCCCAAGGATAGGGGTGGATTAGGCATTCGAGAACATGAGCTTATGAATATAGTAACGGGGGGGAAATTACTATAGAGACTTATTATATGGAAATTGGTTTGGTGGAAGCATGCTATTTTGAAAAAACACTTTACAAGTCCTAGGCTGAGATGTTTAGAGAATCCACCAAAAGTAGCAAAGGGCTCACCCATTTTTAAGTTACTACTCGTAGCCACACCAATCATTTGTGAGCATCTGAAATGGATCCCTGGCAATGGCTGGCACATTCATCTTTGGGAAGATGAAATTTTGGGTAGGGAATGTCTTTCCTTGTGTTTGAACTTAGCTCCTCTTCGGACCTAGATGGTTGTGCAAGGATTAAATACTCTCTTTGAGCTCTCATCTTGGAACGATGATTCTGGTCTTTGGATGAAGTGGAAACTTCTCTCTCCCCCTACTCCCTTGCTTCCCTTATTCAAGTCCCTAATTATCTCCTTGCATGGTTGTGCCCCTTGGCATAGAAGTCACAGTGATTCTCGAGGTAGAGTGACTCAAAAGACATAGTCAACAAAGGTTATCATTCTCTTCTAGAGGCATCCATCTCTCACCAACGTTCTGGCATGTGGAAAGTGATTTTGAATAACGACGGGTGTTGATGTTTGTAGCATTGGATAGGTACTTACGCAGAGGTCTAAGTGTCTAGACGAGTGGAATTCATCCAAAGCCTTCTACATTGACACTTTACTTTAATTAAAGGAATTATTAAAGTAAAGTGTTTTTATTAATTGGTTGAGCTTATTTAATGAAATGTTAAAGTTATTAGCATTAGTGAAATAAATCTTAGCCATTGATCTCAAGTGAGGTGAGATTTAATCCCAGCCATCAATCACTTTGGATATTAGGGTCAGGTCATAACTCAAGATTATAAAAGCAAGGTTAGGGTAAAGGAGGAAGGTTGGTTGTTTTTAGATAGGGAGCATAGAAGGAATTTTTCTTAAGGAGATCTCGGATAGGTGGAGAAGGAATTTCATCTAGAGATCAGTACAGGTACGGGAGAAGAGAGAATAGAGACAGTCGTAAGGAGTTCCAACAAATTGGAGCCGCAACTGCAGTGTCACATCATACTGAGTTTGTCATACATTCTTTGTGCCCGTGTACACGGGTTTCAATGGAGACATGCGCGTATACGTGGGTTTGCTAAAGGAAAGGCATGTACATCTCAAAAATGTGAAAATTCGAGGTCGTACAATAGAGCGGGGGTTGTTAGGGTTTGCAGGTGTTGTCTAAAGTTTTATGTATTTCTCTATGGGCCATTTTCCAAGTAAGGGAGCCCTTATAAGCTTTGAAATTATTTTAATGATAAGCTTAGTTGATGGGCATAATATCTTTGTGTAATGTGTATGAGATTTTGATTTCTATTATTGCTTCCACTATTTGTTTGAGTTTATTATTCCAACAAGTGTATTATGTTTTGTGAGATGCTAATTTGATTTACAATAAGGAAATCACTGGATAACAAGATACCTAGGTGCTGGGATTTGGAATTTCAACAACGAGTTGCCAAAAGTCAACATTTTTTGTTGGTTGCTAGTCCATAGAAAAATAATTACTGCAGAGAATTTAAGAAAGCATGGCATTGTTGGTCCTTCTCGTTGTATCCTATGTCTTAGTGATGAGGAACCAATCCAACATTTGTTTGTTGATTGTTGTTATGTGAAAGAATTTTGGTCACATGATCTTGATGGGTTGTTGCATAGATTTTATTGGCCTCTTTCATGTGCAGATTTCTTTTTTCAGTGGTGGCAGAGATATAGAGGGATTTTCAAGCATAAAGTTCGTTTCAAGTGGATTTAGGAAGCTCTCCCAAAATATATATGTTGGAGTCTTTGGTTGTCGCAAAATAAGAAAATATTCAATGACGAGGTGATACAACTAAGACAAATTGTGGTTAGAGCCTTTTCCCTGCTCTTGAATTACATGTAGTATCGTCTCAACTTGCAAGACCAAATTTTGAATGATTGCGAGAAGGAATGGATGAATACATTTAAGCTGAGAGATAAATCTTTGTTACCCAAAAGACTGGTTATACCTCTACCTAAATGGGCAATCATAAAAATTGAACAAGAATTTAAGGTTTGGCTCTCCCTCCAACAATCTAGCATTCTTTTTTTCAATGGAACTTCTTGAAATAACCCAAGGGTTGCAGGTGCCCGTGGGGGGATTATTCGTGATCCTGAAGGAAATTTAGTGGCTTCTTATGCCTAGGGTTTAGGTAATGTCTCCAATAACACTGCCAAGGCTTACGCTCTTTGGGAAGGCGAATCACAAAAGAAATGAATATTCATAAACTAGTTATCCTAGGCTATTGCATGTTGGTGATCAGAGCAATCAATAAGAGATCTATTATCGGGAACAATGTCTTCTCTAACATTATATATCATTCCCTTTCCCTCCTTACCAAATTTGATGACTACTCCTTATTTCACATCAATGATGAGCACAATTCTTGTGTTGATCAATGGGAAAAAGTTGGTTCAACTCTATAAAAGGGTGAAATAATAGTTAATAAGGTTAAGGGGAGGCTCCCCATCCCATAGTTCACATGGATTGCTCATTAAATTTGTAGGACAAATGGAAACTTGTTGGCATGGTAGGCCACGTGCCCAAGCAACTCACACATTTGAATGGTTTTGAAATTGATGGGCACATTCATTCTGGTATGTGCAAAGAAAGGTTATGCAATGTTATGGTTTCGGTCATAAAAATAATTTTTTCATTGGGATATGAGGTCTAATGCTCTAAGTTGTGGTTTTTTCCTAAGTTTATGGTAATTCACGGTTGGAGCTTTTCATTTCCTGGAGGCCTTCGTTCAATGCAATTGGTACAAACTTGGGCTCTGACTAGGATTTCCCTGGTCACTAGGTTCTCCCCCTTCGATTATGGTCATATAAGAGTTCATGCTTCTATTTATTTGGGTTTTAATTCTATATACTTTCTCCTTGGTTAAGGTTCTATCAAATCTGGAAGTTGGTTTTCTTGTGGGCGGTGGTCTAGTCGCTCTGGTTGCTTTTTCTTCACTCCTATTACTGTCATTTCTAGAAGTGGGTTTGTCTGTGGGTCGTGGCTTGGTAATTTTGGTTGTATGTTTCGTACCAAAATGGACCCTTCTTGGAGTGATGTGAAGTGCATTCTATGTTGGCACAAAGAAATAGTTGAGACCAATAATATTGATCTCCAACAAGTCATGACCAAACTGGGGGAATTGGACCAGCTGCTCTGGGTTGAAATCTAGCACATTGATAGATTGGAAATGGAGTGTCAGCGTTTCAGCTCTTTGGTTATGCCATAGTGTTCTCAGTCAGCTTCATAACATTAGGCTTCAAAAATATCCCATCTTGGAAATTCATATGAAGAACATGGGGGCAGAGACATAGTTCCAATGGATGTTGAAGGAAATTCTCCACCTCGGGGTGGAGTGCATGAGCTTATAGATAATGAATGTGTTCATCATTAAATGTTTTATAGAATATTCTTTTTGTTGGGTCAATTTGTAAAAGTAGTTTGTAGTCAGACTGTTTGGAAGTATCATAAGGAGATGTTTATGCTATTCAGTATGATAGTAATAGACGAATCTACAAGCTTTGAGCCAAATTTTGTAAATTTCTTTTGACTATGTTGTTTGCTTTGACACAACCCCTTATATAAATACAAGCTTCAGTTCCAGTTAAAAAAATACATATTTCAATTCATTCTTGATATCATTAGATTAGAGCAATTAAGGCCTTATTGCTTAAGTGACGATGGTTCAAACTACTCCACACAGGTCATACCATATTCCAAGGATTTTATGAGCCTTTCATTAAATGTTTCATTGATAAGCATCACTATAAACAATGCTATGATTGAAAACGTTAACAAATGCAACATATTCATACTCAATTTGTTGATAGATAGCCATTGTAGCCACGACGATTACTTCCTCGATGAAAATATACATGCCCTTACATGACAACCAGTTGCATAGCAATCATGTGGAGAAGCTTTTAGTTTACAATAGCTGTTGAATTCATTTTGGAATTTTCTATGGGCATGGGTTACATGGATGCATCATGGTGTTGTCATGGAGATTGAAGAGAGACACAGATGCAAAGGAAAGGAAACCAAATTTAGTAAGTATTGATTGCATCTAGTTTTACTTCCATTTATTTCCATGGCCTTACCATTCTTCTAATTTCATGTGGGAAGTCTAGGTGTATGTGTTGTAGATTAGCACATAGTCAACCCCAAGGGTTAGCTCGATTAGTTGAATCATCCACCTAAGGCATATTACCAATAAGGAGGAAATTAGTCACAAGTTCAAATATGGTCAATTTCCTCAGGGTTACCAATCGTCCACCATTTGATTATTCCAAGGAAGGGGGGGGATCCTCTGAGGTTTTCATTTGGAAACAAATCCCCCGAGGATTAGATCAATTGGTTGGGCCATCTTCCAAATGCATGTCGTTGATGGGAAGCGCATAGGTCATGAGATCAAATCTAATCAAATCCCTCAAGGTTACAAATTTCTCTTGCAAGTGACAATCGATGTAGTCCTCCATTCATATATTCTGGGGAAAAAAGAGGAAACCTGCAAAGTGTTCTTTGAGGGAAAACAAAATATTAACACATAGAGGTTGGGAGGGTGAGCACCATATGAATCTTCATTGTTCTTCTTCAATATCTTATCTTTCTTCCTTCTATTTTATTTTATTTATTATGCTGAAGGCATCTTTTAAAGAAGTGGCAACTCTCCAAATCTTCATTATCAAAACATGTCATACAAAACTACTAGTTTTTCAAAACTATTTTTTATATATCTTCTTATGTGTCATTTGGACAACTTATTATCTGTCACATGATTTATGGGTTTGTTGGTCGGTCTTCCTCTATGCATAGTCATCGCAACACAATTATTAGCCCCAATTAAGTCCTAAATGTCCTCTCAGTGATATCTTTGAAGAGTTTTGTATCTATGTTATTGTCATGGTTGAGAAGACTTGAAAGCATAAGAATAAAGGAATCCACACCAACACTACTCAACAATTATTCAGCCCTATTGGACCAAATTTCATACAACTACATAAACAACTCAACATGTCAAGCTTCTTTCTCATCGTCTCAAAGGCCAAAACTATTTCTCTTCTATTGGCTACTCTAGTGAGAAGACAACATGAAAGAGGGTAAGAAATAGTTGAGACTTGCCCCTAATTTTGATAGAAGACCCTATAATGTGCCACTAGTAGATATCCAGTTTCAGTGGAGTATGCTCACACCCTCACTATCAATATGGTAAAAAAGGGGTGCTTTGGCACCATCTATGGTTAACCATAAGGCCTTGTGATCCACGTGGATATCGGTGGCCACCCACCTTCTCCAACTGGCCCAAAACATGTTTATGCCAATTTTGGCAATTTACTATT
>JASDQU010394201.1:0-10888 GCA_032191745.1 Picea mariana | reverse complement strand
TTTCGTTTCTGTTCTGCATATTATATATATCTGGTATCTTGCAGTAAGATTCACCAAGGTTTCTACATTTTAAAATAAATTTCCATCGTTAAAATCATCCCTGATCAACATGTAATAGAAAATAAACACATGGTGATTAGGCCTATTAAGATATTAACTAATAAATTAAAGACTTGAAAATAGATTATAAAATAAGACAACAAATA
The DNA here is from genome assembly GCA_032191745.1 of Picea mariana. Classification (NCBI taxonomy): domain Eukaryota; kingdom Viridiplantae; phylum Streptophyta; class Pinopsida; order Pinales; family Pinaceae; genus Picea; species Picea mariana. The sequence goes on along the minus strand of JASDQU010394201.1, from coordinate 10,682 downwards.
TATAATAGAGAACCTATGCCATTCAAAATCATTGGGGACTCAAATATAGAGTGCAACTTTTCCATTATGAGATCTAGAAAAAATGCTTGTATCATTTTTGGAGAGCTTTGAGGTGATTGTTCTCCACTAGAAAGGGAGGACAAATCCTGGACCTTTTTTTGTTTTTTCAAAACTACATCTCTTAATATTGTTGCACTTGGGAAAAAAAATGTTGAGGAGATCACCTTTTTCCATTGATGATTATATTATTTCTATGAACCGGGATTTCTCAAAGGACAAAATGAGATTCTTCTAAAGGTAATATTTTGACTGAGTTATGAATACATTGAGATTTTAGTGATACTTTTACCCTTTGAGGAGGTAGGATAAGATTTTTACCAATTTAAAATTGACAAAGGGTTGGAGGAATATTTAGATCTGAAATTTATATGGTCGAGATGAATTGGATAAAAGAACACCATGAAGAACCTACAATCCCCTTTTACATTGTCATTTTTTTTTTCAATTTGTTATGAGAAAGTTGATTTTAACAATAACCACATATTGATTCTGGAAATTACTCCATTTATACTCGGGAATGCCTTGGGGTAATTTCTACAAGAAAGAGAAAGTATTAAAGAAACTCTTTGTCAAAATAACCTGAATCCTCTTCCGACAACATAAATGATCAGGTTGGCTAAAGGAAAGGGAAAGTGATCATTTAGAAGTAAAAACTAATTCTTTCCACAACTTAGAGTGGTTCGGGGAAATAATGAAGGGGCCTCCAGGGCTTGAATGATGTAGAAGGGCCATCTTACGAGGAGGAGATATCAGGGACTCCTTGATTCGAAGTTCATTTTATTTCTCTCAAGATGATAAGAAGAACTTTTTATTTAATTGCTTGTAACCTTTCCATAGGAACTATCTCATATCCTTCCCTATTTCACTTGAGTGCGAAGAGAGGAAATAATAGATTTTGTAAAGATACAACTTGTTTGTATATGTATCCCATGTGTGCCCTCTATTGAATTTTTCAATTGTTGTCTTCCATTCCTTTATTTTCACTCTTTTTGCCTAAATAAGGATTCTCAAACAAAAAAACAAGCTCCATTTCGATTTGTAAGGAACATAATTTCTCTAGATAGCCTAGTTGGGGGCGTTAATGCTATAGAAACATGATTTTTTGTTATTCATTTTTTGTCCATTGACATTAAGTAAAATTTCATGATCCTTTTGAACCTTCTTGTTATAATGGTAAAATCTACTCCTAAATTGTAAATTGACATTGTGGAAGGGCCCTAAAAGGTGTCTTACCATTATTTTAGTGTTGAAGGTTGTTCCAAGGACTCATCTATAATTATATAGAGGGGAGAGATGACATCTTGGACTCGAACATGAAATTATTACCTTTAAAGAACAATATAATAATAAAGATCATTTACTTATATACTATACTTTAAAAATTCTTATTAAATATGTAATTATAAATTATAACATTAAAAGATACAAACATAAAGTATGCCCTATGTGAACACAAAAATATCTATTAATAAATTTGGATGGATGAACACCATTATAAAATAAGTAGAGTATGCATCTATAAACTATGCCTAAAATATATTAAACTTTCTTTTTTATATTTTCTCTTATCAAATTTCATTAATTGTGTACCAATTTATTAGAGCTTAATAAGATTACTAACATAATAACATAAGAGCATCCAATGTAGCCAATGAAAAGTATCATTCTTATTTCTTCAATTAAATTTCTTTAAAAAACATTCTTCCAAATGCTAAATTGCTTGTGGGAATAGTAAGTGTTGCATGAAATAACTTCAATAAGTTTTGGAACTTGTTTTTGAATAATTTTACTAGTGTAGATTCATATTAATTTTAGATTTAGTTTTTTTTTTAAGTAAAAAAGAGAGTGGATCCTGTTATATTATATCATTAAATAGAAAGAAACATCTATCCTTGGGATGCCAATTGTTCTACCAAAATAGCGGAAACCAGAACAATTGGCAGCCCTGGATAACCATGTCCAAAAGAGGCAGACCGCCATCTGCCCTGCCCGGAGGAAACCAGGACAAGTGGTGGCCTATAGTCTGAGCATTTGTCCATGACAACTGATACTGAAAATAAACTAAACAGAAAAGAGTTTAAACTGACTAAACTCCTAACCAGGGCCTGAGCATCTAACCATAACCATAAGGCCTAATCCTAGCCAAGCAATTACCCATTGAGGTCTTCATTGTCGAGGTCTTCATTGTGCATTTCATTTCAATCTGGCGGGGCATAGAGTCTCGAACACGTTGGACATATTTTCTTTGCTGGCGTGTTGGAGAAAGCCTCATAAAGCATGTCTATGTGTTGGCTCATGAGTGTGCCACGGTAGATCTGGTCTGCCATCTGGCACCTCAAATCGAACACCAAGTCGAGCTGTTACGGGTGGAAGAAAGGCGGAGGGACATGCCACTAGTCTGGTGTTGTTGTAATAGGAGGTGGCACAAGGACCTCGCCACCCTCCTTTGACGTGCCACCCCCCACTGCTTCGCTTGCCACAGCCCATGATCCCTCCTGTACTCTATCCTGATGGTCCATTCCCACGCTTCACTCCTCTGCCCCGTCCTCTGCTCCTGTCCTTATGCTCACGGGGTCACCTTCGTGCTCTAAGACTGTGAAAGGAGTGTAACCCGCCAAGATTGTGTCATCCTGAGTAGCCATTTGGAGGCACTCTTCCGTGAGCTCCTCCTCAACGTAACAGATAGGTAAATCCTCCATTCATGAGTCCATGGTGCCTGTACTGTGGTGAGCTGTTATAATTGCCCGAGTTTCATCCTCGGGGAAGCTGGTTGGTGGTTGCCAATTCTTTAGCACCGTGAAGAGCATAGACTCCGGAGGGAGCTGTATGGGCTCCTCTGGGATGAACTCCTCCACAAGCATTGCTAGAGGTGACCAGGCCATCCTTTCACTACCATCCCTGCAAGCAATCTGATCTCTCTGAGTGCGAGCAATTGGGAGCACCCTCTCGAGCCTTTGTAGTCATTTCTGTCTTGCAACCATGTTGTACTAGGTTGGGCTGCGATGCGACTTTCCTCAGTCCCAGGGCATAGAGAGGATGATGCTAATGGTGAGGTTGCATAGGGTGTAGCAATGGCTTCTCCCAAGCTCAAGACTGCGAGCCTGGTGCAGACCGAAAATGAAATGAAGAAATATGAAGCAGAGGTGGATGATAATCAGGAGGTGCGACGGGATGGCTTCCATTATCGCCTCCCTAGCATTGAATTTCTTGGTTGTCGGGTTGTTTGCATGAGGGAGAAGTCCCATGGCTCTTGGCTAGTAGTTATGGTTGGCTCCCATTCTTAATGTCGAGGGGATGGGAGACGACCATCCTTATTTATGGCCTAGCTAGGTCTAGTGCGACGTGGCACTTGATTGTTGTGTGTCACCCCTTTCAGGGTTGGTGAGTCCATTTTGGATAAATATTGGCATCGGTCTGAGAATTCATAGTGTGGTGAATTTTGGGCATTCTAGTGGATTTTCTCGATCATGGTAGCCACTCCTTCATTTTTCAGGCAATTTGAAACTTTGTTTGCATCCCTTTTCACGTGAAATGGGATGACGGTAAGGCTACACCATAGGAGGGAGTCGAAGTCCTCCAAGAGTCCTGAGAGTCTCCAACTGGGTGAGATTTCTAGGGGGTGTTCTCCATGAAGGATTTTGGTTATGAGTTGGTTGATGATCTAGGAATCCCCCTCCATAATGATCTTATTGTAGTGATGCTCTGTTGCAACCTTGATTCCTCTTAGGAGGCTCTAAATCTCGGCTGTGTTGTTAGTGTTGGAGCCCAAAAAGGCAGATGTTAGATGGTATATTTCTCCACTTGAGTTCTTGAGGACTACCCCGAAGCCTGCTGGACCTAGAATCCCTTTTGAAGCCCCATCAAAATTTATTTTTATGAATCTAATTGGTGGAGGGGTCCAGTTGGTTGGGCTACTAAGGCGGCAGGTGACTGCTGCAGAGGTGGGAGTGTTAGCCAAACTAAGTTGCCAATTGTGAAGGATAGACTGTTGACCCGGGATAAACTTTAAGTCCCCAGTTTTCCAATGTCTACTTTTGATCATTTATTGAATTATCTTCGTGATTCTTTCCCAGGTTGAGGTGGGAGGTGAGGTCGTCGATTGGAATATTCTTTTATTTCTTTCCTTCCAAATCTACCAGAGAGTGAATATCGGAAGGAGCTTCCAAATGAGAGCTATAATTGGGTTCTGATAGGTGAGTGAGTCCCAATTTTCTATGGTGTCTTTGATGATGTTTTTGTTTTGATTAGAATGGCGCATTAGTTGAGACCCTAGACCCCAGATCATCTTACTATAGTGGAAATTGTTAAAAAGGTGCTCCATCATTTCTTCCTGTTGTTGACATAAGGGGCATTTTGATGGGCCTATGAAACCCCTCTTTTTGAGATTGTCCTAGGTGAGGATGTGGTTTCGAACTATGATCTAAAGGAAGATGACACTTTTGGACAGAGTGTGGAATTCCATATCTTTCCCCATATACTCTCCTTAGCTTGATCATGATAGTTCCCCTACAGGTAATAGGCTTCTTTGATCAAGAATTTTCCTGTTGTGGAGTGCCCCCATCTGAGAAAGTCCGAGCCTGTCCTAGTGGGGATTTTCCTTTGGTTTGCATAGGATTTCTAGGCCTGGAGATCTGTTTCCCCTGGGAGATGTAGTTCCAGGTGTTTTGTCTTCCAATTGTGCCATGGCAGGTTCCTGTCAGGCATTCTCCAAAGATCCTTAACCCATCTAAAGATGTCAGGTTGCAGTGCGTGCCAAAGGGGATTAAGTTCCTCTAGAGTGGCTAGGGGTGTCTGCTGCTGCCATGAATCCTGCTAGAACAATGCACTTTCCTCGTCCCTGATCTCCTAGAAAACATATTTTTGAACTAAATGCCTATTGAGCCATGCAGTATTCCAAATGTTGGATCCCTGAATATGGTCATTGAATATGATTAGTTGGTTGACGGGTGTGGCTTAAGCATAAATTTGTTTCCAGATTTGTGCCTAGAGTTCTATAGGGTGCTTAAGCAATCGCCACCATAGTTTGGCTCCCATGACTTGATTAAGCTTTTCTAGGTCATGGAGCCCTAATCCTCCCAGAATTTTAGGTTTGCATAGCTTGTCATAGTTCACTAAAGCCCATTTCTTACAAGGTTGGTGTCCATTTCATAAGAATCTACGTTGTATGTTCTTGATGGAACGAATGACAGATTTAGGCACTGCTAGGGCAGTGAACAAGTAGGTTGGTAGGGCTTGCAGGATTGACTCGAGGGGCACCATCCGAGCTACAATATTAATAGGTCTAAAGGTTTAGTTGTTGAGTCTATTGGAGATGGAGAGAAGCAGACTATCCCAAGGGATGGAGCGCGCAGGCGCCCCTGTGAGAGGTATGCCGAGATAATTGGATGGAAGGGAGCTCTTGGGTATACCTAGGAGGTGGGAAATATGATTTTGGACAACTACCGGCATGTTGAAGAAGTAGAGTTTAGAATTATCAAGGTTGAGGGAAATTCTTGACGTGTCTGCGAAGTAAGTGAGAATGGAGTTGAGTTTGGTGGCTTCTCGAGTTGTAGGGGTGTTCAAGATGAGAGTGCCATCAACAAACTGGTTGTGCGAGGGGGCTGGTTGTAGGTTGTGTAGAGGGAGGCCTTTGAGGGTACCTTCTAGGAATGAGGCTTTGAGGTAGCGTCCCAAGCCTTCCACCATTAAAACAAAGAGGAAGGGAGAGAGGGGATCTCCCTGATGGATTCCTATGGAAGGGGAAAATGGCTGTGAGGGCACTCCATTGACCATTATGGAGAAAAAGGCTGAAGAGGTGAGCTTCAAGATCCAATTCACCCAGTCTTTGTCAAAGCCAAAGGATTCTAACATGGATCTCATGTACTGCCAACTGATTCTGTCAAAGGATTTTGAAAGGTCAAGTTTGATAAGCATACCTGGGGTCTTGGTCATCTTCAACTAGTGGATGACCTCGTGAGAGACGATGATGTTGTCCATGATTTTCCTGCCTTCCACGTAGCTTTCTTGTTCCTTGGATATTACAAAGGGTAGGATTGGCTTGAGACAAGTGGCTATAACTTTGGTGATGATTTTGTAGATGACATTGCATAGGGAAATCGGTTTGTATTGTTTTGGGTGAGTGACTCGCTCCTCTTTCGAGATGAGGGTGAGGAAGGTGGCATTGAGGGCTGATAGGACATATCCTGAGGTTCTAGATTCCTCCACTACTTTCCAAACCTCTTCCCTGATCATGTCCCAGCAGTGATAAAAGAAGTCTGTGGTGAAGTCGTCTGGGCCTGGTGCTTTTCCTGGGGGCATTTCTTTGATTGCATGGTCCACCTCTTCTTGAGTGATGGGCCTCATTAAGGCTTCATTTTGTTCTTGAGTCACCAGGGAGGGTATGTGCCTAGTTATTTTCTTGATCGTTGCCTCCCTGTCATCATTGGTTTCTGTTAAAAGGTCTTTGTAGTAGTTGGTGAGCTCCTTAGCAATTTGGTGGTGCTCTTGTATGGGATTACCTTGAGCATCCTATAGTTGAGTTATCATGTTTATGTATCTTCTATGCACCATGGCTCTATGGAAAACTTGGTGTTCCTCTTGCCTTCTTTGAGCCATTGCACCCTAGATTTTTGGAGCTATAGGATTTCTTCCTGCTATTTTCGTTCTTCTAACTCTGCTTGAAGCTCCTCCTCTTCCTTCATTAGTTTCATGGTCCTGATTCCTGTGATGAAGGTCTTTTGTAGAGTTACCAGTCTGTTCTCGATTTCCTGCATTCGTTGAAGAATATTCCCGAAGGTGGTTTTATTCCATAGCTTCACATGTTGCTTGAAATTTTTTATGTGCTGTTGAAATTTGTACATGCTGGTCCCGTGTTCTATTTATGCCTGGTTCCACCGGGACTTTGCTAGCTGGTGAAAGTCAGGGTGGGAGAGACAAAATTTCTCAAATCTGAATGGTTTGATTTTTGGTGTTTCTCCTACGTTCAGGATGAGTGAGACAGGCCATTCGTCTGAGCCTACTCATGGAAGAATGTTCGCCTCTATGGCAGGGTCCTCCACCAACAGGGCTTCCACGATAAGAAAATGGTCTAGTCGGCAAGCAACTTGCTAATGTCCCAATCTTCGATTGGATCGGGTGAAGATGCCATTTCGGGCTTCTATGTCTACTATATTTAATTGATCAATGAGGGTTCTGAACTTACCATTGTATTGATCCAGTTGTTTAGTTCCATTGGTTTTCTCCTCCAGAGTGAGTATCATATTGAAGTCACCTCCCAACACCCAGTTGGAAATTCTCAGTAGTGGTTGGATGGAATTTATCCACTTCAGGAAGCTCTCTTTGTCTTGTGGGCCTTGGGGCACATAGACATTTGTGATAGCCCCTTCCTTGGTCGATCATATGGCTGTGAAGTATGTTGTTATCGTACCTACAATATAGAAGGGTCGATCCATTGTGACAGTCGTGGGGTTCCATAAAATTGCTAAGCCACATGCCGCGCCAAAGGAGTCGGTGTGGATGGACTCACACACTCGCCAACACCGATGGAAGATAGTTTCAGCCTCTACTCCAACACACTTTGTCTCATGTAGTAGGAGAACATCTGGATTTTCTGCACATATACAGTCTTGAAGAGTCCTTGGCTTGGATATTATGTTGAGTCCTCTGATGTTCTAGGCTATGACCTTCATCATGATGATTGGGGAGGTGGGTGGAGGTAACCCTTCGAGAGCCTATGGACCTGGCCTGAGTTGAGCATAAAGTTCCCTATCTCTTTGATGAGCTGGTGGGTGGATTTGCGTCCCCGTTTTTTACCTTCCTGTGGAGTGCACTTTGAGTCTGTGCTTGGATCTGTGGCTATGCCCAGCTGTGCTATGGAACCGGTTGTGGAATCTAAAAATACTTTATGAAATTTTTTGAGTTGTTCTACATGGATGGTTTGCAGATCCTTTCGATTAAAGGCTTCCTCTATCTTTTCTAGATCTATATCTACCAAGTCTTGTTCATCTAGCTGCATCATGGTGTCCCCGTTTCCCCCCATTTTGTCTCCTTGGAAATCTTCTTTAATTTAGGTATCTGAGTGCGTGACCTAACCTTTTCCTTTCTGTTCACTCTTCTCTTTATGAGGTTCTTGGATCTCTTCCTCTTCCGACAGTTGATTCAAGATATCATAGGAGTTCTTAGTGATGATTTTTGGAGCGTTGTCTAGATTCTTCTTCCTTGGTGGTTTTGTTTTTTGTCCTGTGACTTTGGTGAAGCCATCTTTCTTCTTTTTCTCTCTGGATTTGGGGGCTTGGGCATTCAGGAGGAAATCTCGAAAGAGGTGGCCATGCTCATGACATTTTCTGCAGTGAAAGGGGATGTGTTCATAGTTGATGTTCTGGTTCCAATCCTCATCCTGATATTCTAGGGTTACTGAACCTGGTAATGCTTTTGAGATGTCCATGTATACACAGATCTTGGCATAGGAGGAGTATTTTCTTTGTTTTGTGGCTTCTGATGATTTGACATATCGTTCCACAGTATTTCCTATTCCCATAAATATATCTTCCAACTACAACTCATATGGCAAGGAATAGAGCCTGATCCAGACGGGGGCCATTGTAAAGTCTTCCTTTTCTGGATTGAAGCAGTCTGTCCAGAATCACAGGAATAGCCCTGCCGAGTTATAGAAGTACGAACCATTGTCAAAGATTTTGTCCTTGTCTTCTAGGTTGTACAGGACGATCGTGAAAAACCATTTGGAAATGAGTTGAACCTTGTAGTCTCCTTTGGGGTTCCACCAATTCTTAATCCACCGTGTTAGATCGCATTGAGAGTGACAGAGTCCCAAGAAATTGTCGATTAAGGCGTTGTTGGCAGCTCCACAATTTTCTCACCTTTTAAATCGACAAAGAAAAAATCCTTGTAGCTACCTACACTTTGTCACAAGTATTGTTGTTTGAAGGTGACGTTTTTGGCTATAAGAGGTCGTGTCAATTGTTCTTTCCTTTTTCGTTTTCCTGCTTCATTCATGACTGAAAGCATGAATGAAGCATTATGATCGTAATGTGAAATGTATCTAAGGTTTATGTGCTAAAGAAAGGTTGATGTTTTTACAAATCTTTTAGTGAGTATTGTTTTCTTTGAAGTCTATCATATATCAATAAAACCTTTGTTATAAGTTGCTCATTCGATTATGAGGTATATCTTGTGTTTTTGACAAAATATCAAGAATTGATTGCATTTACACTTTGTTTTCGTTTCATTATGATTCTTGGTAGTTTTTGTTTTGGTCATTATGCTTTGGTTTGTAAAACATCTCTTCTCCTAAACCTTAGAAAATCAACTCCACTCTTTACACAAGGATGAGATTCGAATACACCCAGTTGTACCCTATACTCTGTTGGAGGTGGCAGTCTGAAATCGATAGATCCATAATTTTAAGTTAATTCCTGGGCTTCACTCTGTACCCTTGACAATTCATTACACAAGACGCTCGATTTTTGTATGAAACCCCTCATGCCTTCATTTAATCGCGCTAGGGTAATAATGGGTTTTGTTCTTTTGGTTCTTGCCCTGGTCTCTTCTGTTTTCAAAACCCTTCATGCTTATAGTGATCTCTTTCTCCCTTCATGACTATTGTTCTATTGAAACCTTATGGCCCTTTTCGTCCAAGTAGATCCGAACAGACCTGAAGTTTTACACATTTGTTATTACATAACATAGTTTAATCCCATTTTTGCTTGCTGGAGACACGATTTTGCGGGAGAGATTCTGAGAAAACTGCTATGAATTAGAACAATCCCTTTAAAACCTAGAATGGAAATGAGCCCATTTACCTTCATCATGGACAGATTCTTCAAAAATGATACAGTTTCAGAAGTATGCTTCGTTTTTTAGACAACATTTTTTTAGAAATTTTGTTTTGCCTGAGTTTTCCTTTTCTTTCCCTTTCCTCTTTTTGGGTTTGAAGATATGCAACAAATCGTTGAACTCTGTCATAAACATAAGAAAAAATCTTCTATCAAAGTCCTGTGTGTTAATCTACACAATTTCTATCTCTTCGCTCAACCAAACTTCTCTCTTTGGCTAATCTCCAGGGGTAAGAAACCACGGTGTTGTTGTTTTCTTTAGAATAACTTTGGAACAGGTAAGGGATATGTAGAAAAGAAAGTTTCTCTCCTACTCTTGTTTCTGAGTTTGATCAAGGTTTCATTTACAAATCAATAATCTGGTTTTAATTTGACAAACAAGAGGATTAAGCAGGTTGGATAATACTCAACCAATTTCACTATTTTAAATCCGGATTTGTAGGTATCCTCTTGGTCAAATTGCAGAGATAGTAAATAGTTTTTTTTGTTTTTGATTTGATTCTGATTTGAAAACAAAATAGATTAGATTTTTCTTTTTTTTTTTCTTTCCTATTTCAGCTAGCTACAGAAACCCGTGGCTTATCTTTTTTTTTTAAATTAGTTTGAATTCAAGTCATTTTTTAAAAATTAGTAATTAGTTATTAATAATTATCTAACATTGCTCTCATTTCTTTTTTTTAGGACAAAATGTATCTGATGTTGAGATAATGGGATGGAGAATGCTGGACTTAGTTGATTTGTTATCTCTTTATGCTTATTTTGTATTTGGATAAAATCTTTCATAGTTTCTGG
>JASDQU010394198.1:0-10376 GCA_032191745.1 Picea mariana | reverse complement strand
TATGAGGGCCTTCTGTATTGCATCATGCAATGTATGAGGCATTAGGATCCTCACCTTTGCATGAATGTTGAAGCCAAGGATGAACACAAACTTGTTGAACTTTAGCTTCTCTGTGTTCATATGTGGAGCATATCTAAGTAGGTCCATAAAATTGGACTCATACTCCGACACCATACAACCACCTTGTGGTAAGGAATTGAAATCGTTGAGATGGTGGTCAACGAATTCCTTTGACAAATACCTCTCCTGGAACCATTCCTCGAACAATTCCCATGAAATATCTTCGACGACCATTTTTAGCTGAGGTAGGAGCGTCTTCCACCACAGAATAACACTCTGCTTCAGCTGAAATACCTTTATGCAGACCTTCATGTTGGAGGTGTAGTCATGAAGTGAAAAAAGCATCACCATGTTCTTCAACCATGCCTCGGCAACTGAGTTGTCTGTGGCACCCATGAAATCGGGAAACTTCACCTTTTCGAGTTCTTTGTGAATGCTACCATTGCTAGTTGGCACATGTTGTGAATCTTCATTGAGTATAAGAACCCTTTCCTCATCTCTATCTAGTAGGGTAATCAAGGCCTCTGACTTCCTCTGAAAGGATCTCATTCCGAATGACTTGTTCTTCTCTTTAGGGGTTAAACACCTTTGGTGTGGATGCTACTGGAGGTGTCTCACCTCTCCCCCTAGCACCACATGGTCTACCTCAACAACGTCTTCTAACCATGATTACCTACATGGAAAATTTCAAATCTTAGTTAGCGATAAGGTCTAAGTTGTAATTTTAACACAGAGAAAGGCGTAATGGTCCAAATTCGCAGGGTTGAACCTGCTCTGATACCATATGTAATGGCCCCACCATTACGACAACAAATAGTTATGTAGAATAGGTAAATATATATTTTTTTGCATTAGGAAATTAAATGTCACCACATAATGAATAGAAACACCATCAACACATCATCCTAATTAATAACGACTCATAATCAATGCATTCGCATAATTAATAATGAGACCTATTCAACACATCATTGTAATAATTAATGACACATAATCAACACATCATCACACTAAATAACGACACGAAATCAACGCATCACCATAATTAATAGAGACACATAATTAACACATATCATAAAGTAGCGATGCAAAATCAAGACATCACAATCAACTGAATAAAGATACTAAAAAGTGATCAACCATGTCACTGAATGTTAAAGGAAAATACCCATCCAACCTATCCTATATGGTTAGGACCTCTAAGACACATATGCAACGCTCAAGTCTACTATTCATCCAATTGATTTTGACCACTTAAGGTCTCAGGAATGGTGATTGTTGTGAGGAACAAGGAAGCATCTAAATCCCATAGCCCAGTATCAACCACAATCCAAACTAGATCACCAATCTTCACCTAGTCATCAATTATTCATGGCGCAACAGGACATTCTACTATACTTATGACTTTTCAAGCAACAAAGAGTGTAAATGAGTAAAAAGATATTCCATAAATATTAATAAATGAAGAGATTAAATACAATCTCAATCTCACGTAGCTTAACTATACATCTTCATATTAAGCAATTTTAACGATCCCTCCATTGACCATGCAAAATAAGTGGTTACTATATATATATATATATATATATATATATATATATATACCCACTTACCTATCAAGTTAGTTCGACCTTATTTATGATCAATTACATGCATAACCTCTAACATGAAATATACAACTCATAGATCATAATATATATATATATATACCCACTTACTTATCAAGTTAGTTAGACCTTATTTATGATCAATTACATGCATATCCTCTAACATGAAATATACAACTCATAGATCATAATATATATATATATCCCTTTTTATAAAACATCCTATNTATACATACCATTTTTACATTAATGACTTTTTATTGTTTTATAACAACAGTTTGTCATACTCTAAAAATGAAATGCACTTTATACATCTGCAAGGGTTTTATAGAACGATACAACGTTTGCTCGATATTGTGATGAACCTCATTATCATTGTTGTAAGTAATAATTAATTGTTTTATAATTACTTTATACTTTGTGGATATCTTCTATAGGTACATGCTTCACTTCTTTACATTACATAGGAACACAATTTTGGTAAAAATGAAGAGCGTTAAAGATTAATAACAATAACTCACAAGATCTCTTTTCTAGAATAGAAGGAGAAACCCTTTTTAATTACAATATTGCTCCAAAATTGAATTGAATATAAGTTTAATTAGTTTACAATGCATCAAGGATTAATAACTATATCTTACAAAATAATATTCTAAAATCAACCTAAAACAAATAGAGGAAAGACATCGCTTTTAATTTGGAGTGAATTCTTTACGCCTACATAAGTCTAGAAAGGGTATACAAGGGTAAAATTTGACTGTAAGAGTAACGTGAACTGCCAATGGCATGGTTGCATGCAGGTGAGTAAAAATAGCTATTAAGGGTTAAGGGATAACATGCATTTAATAACGACTCTTCGGATGGTGATTTCACGTTGTCTTCTTGAATTTGCTCCTCGATTTAGTCCTAACAAAGGTGAGGATTTCCCAGACTCCGATTAAAGGAGGTAAAAACTTAAACACCGTCGACTGGGTTGGAATACTTGATAGTAAAGTGCCCTTTACCAGTCAGAGGATTCGAAGGTATGGGCAGCATAAAACCACAAACCTCATTCTGAAATCTATCTTGTCACACAAAGATAGGAGTACTCAACCATTTCAATAGAGTACATACTGACGAAGTATATGTTATTTTGATAAAAAATCTGAAAAAGATTTGGAACGATAGCAGAATGGGAAATAAGAAATGTCATCCTGAAGGTGCGCCTTTATACAAAGGTCGGTTCGATGGATTGGATCCGAGCTGCGTGACCTGCCAAAATTGACGGGGCTAAGTCAGTACCTATATTTGTCACGCATATGGAGGAAGTGGTTCTAGAAGAACAATGGTTGCAAGCGATGGATGTTGTGCTGAAAGGAACCCTGGATGGGGAAACTCACAGGAGTTTCATGACATAATGGGCATAGGTGACTCACTATATGACACTCTGATTCCAGTAGTTAGGAATTGGAATTGATGAACAGGTATAAGGGTACAAAAGACATTGAGGAGCATGTCTGGTTTTGTAAAAGGATATGGAAAGACAAGGGATACCCTAAATAGGATTGCGTCCATCGGTTGTTCATACACTGGAATCTATGCCCCGGAGTTTGTACGTGTAGGAGTAAAATAGAAGAATAACTGAACAGAAAAAAAAACAGGTAAATCAATTACACAATAGTAAATTTATAACTGAGCAAATTCTAGAAAATAAATTCTATTGTTCTCAATTATTGAGCAACCATCGATCGATTAACATTTTTATACCCAAACAAGATAAATCTCATTTCACATAAAGGAAATAATGCTGGAAGGTTTCCCTTTTTACATAACAATATAAATCATAAGTTACTACTGCAAATCGCCAATTTAACAGCATACAATATATAATTTATGAACACCATTAACAACCTTTAAGTATAAAATATCTGTATCTTAAATAAATACTAATTATTGAGTATTATGACAGGTGAATTTGTCCTTCGATCTGAAACTTGCGCTGATCTCCTTTCCTTTCTTCTTGCTTCCAATTTGAAACTTCATTGAGACCTCTCAGCCACAGCTATGAGTACTCTTCTTCCCCCTTAGCCCCCCGAGCCACAAAGGGGACACGTACACAAAAATAGGAATCCTCAAGCTCCAATCTTTCCTTGCAAGGTAGATCCACCACTATCTCTCAAGTTAGGTATCCCAACTCTCTCAAGTAAAACCATTCAAAAATAATTTGGCAAAATAACTTTCCCAATAACTAGTGTCCTCCCCTTTTCTATATAGACCATTTTCTTTATAGGAATTTCCTCACTAACGCATCCCCACTTGAACAATTAATTTTCTTTTTAATTAATTAAATTAGAATTATTCCACCTTAGACTTGTCACCCTCTCCCCATGTTGCACAAGTAATTGCATATTTTAATTTAATTAAAAGTTAATTTCTCTCACATTTCCAAAATGTGCTCCTAAAATTGCTCCTAGTTGTCCTTTTATTCCCCATATTCTCATTTAATGACTAATGCCTTACTAAATCTGAGTTGAGTTAAAATTTGAGTCCTCTTCTAGTTACACTAGTGGTATCTAGACTCTAGATACCATTCTATGCGTACACATATTATCTCTCCTTTATTCCTTTCTTATCTTAAATTCCAATATGGTATTTTCTTGCACATATGTATTTTAAAACAAATCTTTAGGTTTACTTCATTTCACTTAATTCTTAAGTTTATTTACCTCATCCCTTTCTAATTTAGTTAATAATTTAGTTTAGTCTCCTTACAAGAACTTAGACTTAGGATTAATTTTTTTGAATAGGCTTAGACTTTCATTTGGGATTTTAAAATTAATAAATTCATTCTTTAAATAATTCATTAAATCTGGCAAGGCCTAAAGATTTTTCAAGGTTTAATTATTCTCTCAAGGTTTTGTAGGCCACCTAGATTCATTGACTTAACTTTTATTTACACAATGTTCCCTTCAAGATGCACTCCATGCTCCAAGGGTGCCACTCACCTTTGACTAATTTTGGTAGTTGTCGAACCCTTGGAGTTAGTGTTCTATTTGGGTGACCTTGTGAGAGACTAAGGGCTTCTAAGGAATAAGGAATCTGCCTTATTGCATGTCGCTTATCATATTTATGAGAAACTGTTTCAGTCTGCCCTCACGACATTATGCACATCTCGAACTAGGTAATCGTTAACCTACGATTCGAGCCATGAAGGGAGTGCTAGTAGGCTATGATTGGGAGATTTTCACACCTCTCCCTCAATATCTAGTTTATGCGCATGGCCCCTTTACTTATTGTGTGTGTCATATTAGAAAGAATTCGCTAACATGCATCCATCGATGAAACACTGTCGATGATCCATATACAAAATCGTAATATAATGAATCATATGTCACATATTCATAAATTAAATACTTTAACCAATACAGTCTACTCCCTGAATCAATATGGAGTCGAAGGAGGTCCATTGATGCCATCAAAATCCACAATCTATCAAGTGTCCTGCACACTCATGGAAAACTCATCAATAGAATTTTTCAATACATACATATCAAATAACGTTAATCACAATCATCAACATCATCATAAAATCCATAAGCAAAACAAATAACCATGTAATATAACCAGATCACTTGCATGCAAGTGTCCTCAGAGAATAAGTTGATAACATGTGCTCACAAGAGAGGGACGTTATATAAATAAATAAATAAGGGAAAACAAGTCCCTCAAGGAAGAATTGATCATACTAAAGGAAGGTTCTAGAGAAGTCAAACATGTTTTCATAAATCTAAATTCTCGGCTAGATGAAGCCAAAGTGATTCAAGAAACTCTCAAGGATTAGTTGAAAGAGAAACATTGTTTTGAAGATGAAATAATATCACAAAGAAAGGAAGCAGAGAAGAGAGAGGAAATTTTGACAAGTCAGATTAGGGAAAGATCCAAGGAATTAAACAAGATTGAAGAAGAATTTAGTCAACAAGAAAGAAGACTTGGAGAAGAAATCATCACCTTGAAGACCCAACTTAAAGAAGCAATGAGAACGAAAGAATTCATCAAGATTCACATGATGAAGAAATAATAAGATTATGATAATCTTGAAGAAGAAGTTGTCATATTAAGAGTTAAGCTTGTCAATCTCAGCAAGAATGTCGAGGAGAGAGGAAACTCCACACTATCAATAAAGAAATGTGAAGATAAATGTTATAGGTTAATAGAAAGGAAGAATGAAGAGAAGGCTAAAAGCTATGGGGAAATCATCAGAGGCCCTATCAAAAAGAAAGAATGTGAGTCCTCAAAGGAGAACATTCCAGAAATAGAGAAGACTCAAGAATAAGATTGCAGAAGAGATAGATATCAAAGAAGACCCTCCACTTTCATGTCAAACAAGATTTAATTATTTTGAATGAAACAACAAAAGAGATGATTGTTATCAACCAAGGAATCAATCCATAATAATTACATCACAAAGAATATCATTTACTTCTAGGTATCAAATTTTCTTATCTGGTTATTGTGTTACTTGTAATAAATTTGGACATAAAGTTGTAGATTGTAGAGCTTCTGCAAGAAATGTTCAAGAAATAAATGTTTATGTGGCTCCATGCAATATTGAATGTTATAATTGCCACAAATATGGAAACATAGCCCATGATTGCATATTGAAATAAGTACCCAAGAATGATGGGTACTTACATGAAAGAAAACATTGATATCAGATACAAAAAGTTTTGGAAAAGAAAGAGATAATAGGTGAATGAAGAGGAGGTGAATGAATAACTACTAGAAATCATACTCTCTAGATTTGAATTAGTGAAAAATCATGACAAATCTACAGGAAAAGAGGAAGATATTCAGATTCAGAATGACTCTGTCCTAGAGTACATTGAAACATTCTTCTAATCCATGTCACTTGGAGACTCCCTACAATGTGAATGATTAAGAGGGGATTCTAAGTAGTAGAAACAATTGCATATCGAAAAACTATTTTTCCAACAATTTGAAGTGTTTGCATATTTTGAGAATGAAGGTTGTTAATGATATGATGACAAAAGTATAGAACATATCAGGATAGATTAGTTGATTAAGAAGAAGTTCTTTAGAAGATATCTCCATGCATATATGAAGAATTCAGTTGGTAGTTACAAATAATATCATTGACACACCTTGGTAGAGATTCATGACTGTATGGAATATTTTAATCATGTATTCAAGAAGGGACATATTCATTACATAATGTTGCAGACATGTAGAGATTGAGCAAACAAGTGCACATATTTCATTCAGCTACAAAGACTTAAATATGTAGTTATTAGTTACAACAAAGTCGAATAAGACTTTATAAGAGTAAAGTGACATATGGGTCAACATCGTGTCTAGTTCAGTAATATTAGTTGAAAGTTAGGGTTTGTGACTAATCCAAAAACTAGTCCTGCGAGACTGAGGTAAAGTTTGATGAATATGCTATTCTTATGTTGTTGAATATGAATAAGGTATGGGGTTTTGTTATGGTATGCACCAGGTTGCGCACATGTTGAAAGGTATGGTTCTATTTAAAGGTATTGTTCTCTTCTGAATTCATGTCTTGGTTGATCACAATCATCTCTTTTGTTGTTTCCTTCAAAATAATTCAATCTTCTTTGATACATGAAAGTGGACGAGCTTCATTGATATCTGTCTCTTTTGTAATATTTTTCTTGAGTCTTCTCCATTTCTGGAATGTTCTCCTTTGAGGACTCACAATCTTCCTTTTTGATAAGGCCTCTGATGATTTCCGCATAACTCTTATCCTTCTCTTCATTCTTCCTTTCTTTTAACTTATAACATATCTCTTCACCTTTATTGATTGATAGTGTGGCGCTTCCTCTCTATTCAAATTTATTTTTGATCTTGACAACCTTAACTCTTAATGTGACAAATTATTCTTCAAGCTTCTCACANCTTTCTTCATCATCTTAATCTTCATGAATTATTTCGTTCTCATTGCTTCTTTAAGTTGGTTCTTCAAGGTGATGATTTCTTCTTCAAGTCTTCTTTCTTGTTGACTAAGTTCTACTTCAATCTTGTTTAAGTCCATAGATATTTCCTTAATATGACTTGTCAAAATTTCCTATCTCTTCTTTGCTTCCTTTCTTTGCGATATTATTTCATCTTCCAAACAATGTTTCTCTTTCAACTGATCCATGAGAGTTTCTTCAATCACTTTGGCTTTGTCTAGCCAAGATTTTAGATTTACAAAAACCTATTTGACTTCTCTAGAACCTTCCTTTAGTATGATCAATTCTTCTTTGAGGGACATAATTAAGTTATTTTCCCTTCTTTCTTTATTTATGTAAAATCTCACTCTTACAAGCACATGCTATCATCTTATTCTTTGAGGACACTTGCGTTCAAGTGATCTGATTATAGTACATGGTTATTTGTTTCACTTATGGATTTTATGATGATGTTGATTATTTTAATTAACGTTATTTGATATATATGTATTGACAAATTCTATTGATGTGTTTTCCTTAGGGTGCAGGACACTTGACACATTGGGGATGTCGATGGCAACAATGGACCTCCTTGGACTCCGGATTGAGTTAGGGAGTGGACTGTATTGGTTTGAGTATTTCATTTATGCATATGTGGCATATGATCAATTATATTATGACTTTGTATAAAGATCTAAATTTTTTATAACTTCTCCAAAGGTAAGGTAAGGAATAATTTTAATTTCTCTAAACTCAACTTAATTTGAGTTGCTAACCTAAAGAGATTCCACCAAACTTTTCATTCGAAGATGTTGTTAAAACATAGTTCAATCGAACTCAAAGAGACATTGACAACGTTCCTTTAATCAATCTAATTAAGGAATAAGGTGAATGTTAACATTATAAAATTAGGGCTTAAACTTCCATTTCAATCTAACTATAGAACATTTATATATGAAACATAAGGTTGTTACGATTCTGAGCAAGAGTAATTATTTAATGGAAATAATTCCATAAACCACCGTAAGATAAGAGAAACAACATAGGTGTTAACCTGAAGACATGATAGTTCCATGTGTCGAGGGATTCTACAGGTGCCAACGCTACCTTGCCGAGGTGTTTACGTTGAGAAGGGATATTGTCACAACTAAACAGTTGATTCCACTGTCATAAAAACTATTAAAATCCTTGAATAAAATGTATTAATATAACTATAAGATAGGCTTGCTAAGTCGTGATCTTATGTAAAATCTGAGTGATTATCGAAAATTTATAATGACTTAGAGCGATGCCGTGAATCTAAAGTTAGTCACCACAGTCTAGAACCTTTAATACAAATTATTTGTAAATCTGAGTGATTATCGCAAATTTATCATGACTTAGAGCGATGTCATGAATCCAAAGTTAGTCACCACAGTCTAGAACCTTTAATACAAATTATTTGTTCAAAAGGGTGAAGAGTAAGATAACAATAGTAACTATTGGAGATACTTCACACACCTAGAAATTATTTTTCTTGAGTATTTTCATATGTTTACTAGTCATTATTCAGTTTCATGTAGTCTAGGGAGAATATTCTCTTTAGTTCACACTTAAATTTGATCAGTTGAGTGGAGTCTAGATGCCACATTGAGATCATCACCATGCAACATTGGGATCATCACCAACTAATACGTATTGTCCTCAAGATCATCACTAGACTAGCGCATTACTCATGATTTCCTGATCTCCTCCTCACTTTACTTTGTTTCAGTCAGTTAACTGAAGACTGAGAGAATAGTTAACTCATATTAGGGGGCATTTAACTCTCGTCACTTCCTGAGAGACTAAACTAGGTGGAATTTTACACTTGTAACTGTTGGTGTGTGTCCAAATCACTCTAGACCACCACTATGGTGCATTGGATTCTCCTACAGTGCACATTAGTTGAGTTATATACAGTATATCATGTGTAGATTATCATTCATTCATTTGGTTAATGAGAATTCTTCCATAATTTCTCCCCTGCTTCTCTTTTCTCATATTTTCCTTGCAATGTTTGTATGACATTTGCTAGCTAGATATTTTCTGTGGAGGTTCAACAAATTTACATGGTATTAGATTCGAGAGACTGCTAGGAAAAATACACACCAGATGCTTTTTGAAGGTACTGAAGATTGAAGACAATAGAAAAAATGGAATTTAAAATAATTCATTCTTACACCGTACAATTTATTTTCATGGAAAGAGAAGATGATAGTAAATCTTCGAGGAATAGGATTATAAAGGTTAACCATGGACATGGATACCAAATCCACATTAGCCATAGAAAAACCCAAGTATCTGAATCGAATGGATGAAGCATTTTGAACTATTTGTAGTCTCATTTATCCTGAACTCATCTTTCACATATCCTCCTATAAAACCCCAAATGAAGCCTAGACCACCATGGAAGGGATTTTTGGAAAACATGATGATATGAGGGGACACATGTACTAGGTGTAATTTCTCACTTTATTGAAACACACATTGACACTGAGAGGGGGCGTGAATCAGTGTCTGGAAACTTTGGCTACTTTTCACGCTTTCATAGATTAACTAAATTAACTAAATAATATATATGCAGTTCAATTTAACTATTCATAAACATGTATAACAAAAGTTGTATGAAGTATATAAAATATCATTTTTTTATATGTTTAACTTGAATGAATACAAATAAAATCAATCCTTAAATATCTTCAACTTTAACTGAATATGAGAAATATAATTCTCTAAT
>JASDQU010394194.1:0-10888 GCA_032191745.1 Picea mariana | reverse complement strand
GCTGGGTTTTCTTCCCCTAGAGGGTTTCCCAGGATAAATGTTGTGTACTTGTGGATGTGTATTTCTTAGTGATCTTGTGGTTGTTATGCTCTTATCTTTATGAAATGCAAAGAACTATAATATCAGCATAAAACATTAACAGTTTTTTCATAGCTTTTCGAATTTGATGGTTCATTAGTATTTTTTTGTGTAGTGGTGTGGGTGTCCTAGTTGCCTTTAATTTGATTGTATCAATCACTTAAAGCGTATTTCCATCTTCTTTCCTTCTTTCATATTTAGCTATTGTGAATTGGAATTCTCCCATATATTTAATTATAAACTTTTGTGTGTCCTTGGTTTCTTGCATGCATATCAATGATAATTATTTTATGTGTTGATCATTCATACTAACCACATAGATTTTTCTAATTGATTGACAGTGCATGAACACAAGGGACACACCCTTGTGATTGGAAAATCACCAATCCGAATGGAGGAGTAATTAGAGGTGACCTTGGGCTAACTACTCATAGTTGTTTCTTAGGTTTTCTTAGTGAAGATCTAAGTGATAACATGGGGAAAAGTATGATTGATTGTATGGAAACTAGCAACGACATATTATGATGGTATAGTGGTGTACGATTTGTAACATGTCTTATGGAATTTCTTGCGATAGTTTACGGATTGTATGAAGTGGCAACAATCGTGGTTGTGTACGAACATATATGTACGAAAGATTACAAGATGGATGAAATTTATTGGTGGTTGGGTATGGAATTTAATCTATGAAACTAGCTAGTTGTATGAGAGACTAACCCAAGTTTGGCTCTAATACGAAATGTAGTTAACAGATTTCTTGTTTAAAACTGAATGACGGAATATTTCTGCAAACATATAAGAATATACTGAATAATAAATTATTGATAAGATGATAAAAAATGATGATTATAATGAGCCTTGTGATAGTATACTTATATGCATTGAATGGTCATGAGGTGAAGGGGTATGTGTCCTTTGACCTTTCATTAGCCTAATTATATTATTATTATTATTATTATAGTTTTCCAAGCAATGGACGCCCACACGAATCATGCAGCTTGTGTATGGCTTTGAGACACAAAGAGCAGTCACCCACGAGTAGCTTATGGCTAGCATATGGCCCTCGAGGAAGAAAAAAAGTGACTATATGGCCTACATATGGGTTTAAGCAATAGCCAAAGGAAGCGTATGACCTCTTTACAATGCTCAGGTAAGTGCAAGAGATCAACAAACAACCATAGCCTGTAATTGGTGAAGGAAGAATCCCAAGAAAATGACTCCAAAAGTCTAATAGCCTTAAAAAAAATTTAGAAACTCCCTAAAGGTTTGCAAGAGCTCTATGATGACATCCTTAGATTTCTAATCTCAGAAATGGACGAATGAAGGAGAATAAAGAGCTATTGGGATTATTCATTTTCTCATGGAGACTATAACTATGAAGGAAATTCTCAAACTACAGTTGGAAAAGAGTTCTCAACCCATTAAAAAAACCATACGCAACGATTTAAATATAGAGAAACTTCATTTTAAACTCGTAGGAAAAAAGTAACATGGAAAATAGAGAGATTCATCACACAAGAACTCAGTGTTTACCCTGGAAACCCAAACGGGAGAACTAGCATTCGGTGGTTTCTCAATTCTCTATTTCGGCAAGCTCTAGTACAATGTAGTTCATGGCTCTATGTGCATACTCTCATCTTTGGTAAAAATACTCTTTGACAGTCAAGTAACAAGAAGCTATAGGAGAGCTTGGGGGTAATGGGAAGGCCAAGAGATTGATATTTCCGTTGTCATTCCTCTCTCTTTTCCTTGTATTTTCATGTTTTATTTTATTTAATTATTTTTTCATCTCTCTCATTTAATTTTGTTTACACATGCATTGTACTTTATAGTCTATCTAACCTTCATTAATTACCAAATTAGGTTTACACTTATTGAGTCTTACAACCATTGGCTTGTGGATCCATTTCAGATTATTGTTGGTACGATATAATTATTTGTTCTAACTTCATTAGAATTATCAAATTATCAAGTACATAAAACCTATGTTTCAAGAAACAGATTTTCTTAAGGCATGAATCATTTTTTATTCTGCGAATGGTTTTTCATGGAAAAGCATAAACCTCTTATCACTTGGAACAAGAACTAGGATTACATGACTAACACTGATTTCATTCACTGAACAAAACTCCTGAGCTACAAGGATATAGCAAGTAAACTGTTAATCCAGAGGATGAATTTAAAATTCTCTTCAGATAAAAACCATTTTTTTGGGAAGAAAATGCATTAGCTTAAGGAAAATTTGGTAGTGTATTTTGTAGGACAGAGAACTATGACAGAATATAGAAAGAGAGCCAGAAAGAACTGTGTAAACACAAAGCCACGATCTCTTTTTCAAAATGGAGTATAAATTTATTAGCCTTTCCGTGTCTATGTTTCTGCATGAACTCTATAAAGTTGCCAACACAGAGGACAAAAAGCAAAGCGAAACTGGTGCCCATATCCTTATAGTCACCCAACTTCTCAACGGAGAGTTCTCCCTCAAATTCCTTTTGAAAGTGACCCAAAAGACGTTGTATTTTGATATCTCTCAAAATCTTGCAAGAAGAGAATCCTACTTTCAGACGAAGCAACAACAAACCCCAGAGATCTAGATAAGAAGGAGGATATTTAATATCCTATAAACTATTCCATCCACCATCATGACATCCACACAACACGTCTTACATAGTAGGAGAGAGGGGATGCCCAACAAACACATTAATCTTTTAGTCCATTAAATGGAAACAAGTAATTAGAAAGGAGATGGTGGGCACTTACATTAACATCCATTCCATCCTCGTCCTGCTGCTTCTCCTCCATCGTCGACACCCACCAACTACGTTACTGAGCACCTTTTTCTTTACAGAACTCCTTTCGTCTCCTTTCACCTATTACATAACTCCTTTCGTTTCCTTTCACCTGTACAGAACTCCTTTCGTCTCCTTTCACCTGTTACAGAGCTACATAACTCCTTTTTCTTTACAGAACTCCTTTCGTCTCCTTTCACCTGTCACAGAGCTACATAACTCCATTCGTTTCCTTTTACCTATTACGGAGCTACATAACTCCTTTCGTTTCCTTTCATTTTTCCTCTCCATC
This sequence comes from Picea mariana, assembly GCA_032191745.1. NCBI lineage: Eukaryota > Viridiplantae > Streptophyta > Pinopsida > Pinales > Pinaceae > Picea > Picea mariana. The sequence goes on along the minus strand of JASDQU010394194.1, from coordinate 7,729 downwards.
AGAAATTATGATCACTGAATTATTCCTCTCCATTGGAAAAAATGATCTCAATCTGAGACATCAACTGAAGGGTGGCAGGTACGCAAACAACCATGACAGATTAAATTCAGATGAAATTATAGGATTTATAAGCATCTGCCAAATTTAGAAGGATTACGTTTGGTTAAAATTGAGGAGTTTCTATTTTTCATGCATCGGGTGGCATGCAAGCAAACAACGATGACAATTTTTTTTTGATTTTTCATAATTTCAACTTGTTGTCCTTTCACAATTAAAATGAGTGCTCTGAGTTTACTTTGGAGAAACGGAGTGCTCGGAGGTTACTTTATTTTTAACTGTTACATGCATACTTTTTAATTATAAGGTGACAGTTAAGCAAACAAACAACCAACTAGTGACAAATTAAATTTAAATGAAATGTATTAATTTAGTTTATCAATTTTTTTATTTGTATTAATTTAGGTTATCAATTTTATTATTTGTATTATGTACAAAATGGAGTTTTTATTTTTTCAATATTTTTTATTTGTATTAATAATTGTGTAAATGTTAATTATTTCCTATATTTAAATATAATAATGTTTTGATTTAATAATTATTTAATAGATTTGTAAATCATTTTAATTTATTTTTGGTTTTGTTTCATTAAATTATTATTTTGTAAATCATTTTAATTTGTATTTGATTGTTATAAAAATTATATATTTTTAGTATAAATTTAATTTGTAAATATAAAAATGTTTTGATTTAATAATTATTTAATAGCTTTGTAAATCATTTTAATTTATTTTTGGTTTTGTTTCATTAAATTATTATTTTGTACATCATTTTAATTTGTATTTGATTGCTATAAAAATGATATTTTTTTAGTATAAATTTAATTTGTATTTGATTGTTATAAAAATTGTATTATTTTAGTATAAAACATGTTTTTTTAAGAGTTATTTAATTTTTCACAAATGTTTTTTTATTTGTTATGAAATTTATGTTTTTAAAATAAAATTTATTTAAGTCTTTATTAAAGTGTAAATAATTTTCATTTTTTTTTTTATTGTTATGATATTTATGTCTTTTATTGACAAATTTAAATAGATTGTGCTTTTGGATAGGTGTAGTACCAAAGTCAACAATGAACTTTCTTTTCGTCTTATCTAATTGTTTAAGGAATTAAGATGGTCATTTTTAACTAGGTTTGTAAATCAATAATTTTATTGTTGTTCCTAAGTCTATGTAAATTATATTTGTAAATCATTTCTATCTATGTTTTATAATTCAAGAATTTTATCATTGTTCCTAAATTTATTAAGTTATATGTCTTGTTGAATAAGTTACAAATCTTGATTACACAAACCTTGAATCATGTGAACAAGTTGCCAATCTTACTTACATAATCCTCCAAGATTATTGAGCTGAATATTGATGAATTACTTGTTTTCAAGTAAGTTAAATATTAGTTTACAAGAATGTATCACTTTAAATACATGAAATGACTCTATCTTTGCCACCTCAAAATTTTGAATTGATGGAAATGTTAATATAATTGCATAATATAGTTGCAATATAGGTATTCAAGGGTGTTCGATTCATTTTTACATTAAAAACAACAATACCATTAATAAAAAAATAGAATTTAGTAAATATTTCCACCAAAAAATATAAGCAAGCAAACCCACAACATGAAATGTAAATTGCCAAAAAAATTTTTTTATTAAAAATATATAAAGATTGATAAAGCCTATAAAAAAAAAATACTATTTAGAATACATTTTTTTCTTTTATTTAAATTAAAATGATATTTAATAGTTTGATAAATGTTTTTTTAATAATTTTGGAAAAACTATAAACTTTATGTGTTAGTCAAAGAAAAATAATATAATATTTCTCCCTTTATAACATTTTTATGTATTTCATACATTTCTACATCACTTAGTATTTTTTTTTTCAAGTATTTAATTTTTTATGTTTTTTTATGGGGCTTGTACATCACCCTCATCTTTGTACATCACTCCTTTATTTTTTTCCTATGATAATTTTTTTATAGCCTTTTATGGGTTTGTACATCACTTTCATGTATGTTCTACAATTTCTAATTTTTAATATTGCTTTTTATATATGCATGTTATAAGGATGGCTCAACAATATTTGGAGATCATGTTAATCAATAATCATTGTATTGAATTTAGTAAATTACTAATTTCAATATAGTTTATTAACTTTTAGGAAGTTTTAATCTCTCTAGTGGAAAGTTAGAATGTCTACAGTGGAATTTTTGCAATAAGTTGATTAGCACATTTTCCATATTACAGAACTACAAAATGGTATCCTTTCATTTTTCTTGTGGGATTTTTGTAGGGAATTAATTGAGTTCCTCCTTTCTATATCTAAAAAAATGAACTTAATAGTCAATTCTTAAATCCCATACAAGGGAAGGGTGGCAATCACACAACCAACAACAATAGATTAAATGAAACGTGTATCTACCAAATTAAACATTGGTGATTGCACCAATTGAATTAGAAAGATAATGATTAACTAGGCTTATAAAAACTTTCTATTTTTAACAAATTTAATTTGAATTGTAAAAACTTTCTATTTGATCAATTTTATCAATTTTATCTATAAGTTGGCTAAACGTTTTTTGTTTTTTTTGTAAGCTATTAAATCTGTTTTAGGAGTATAAATAAATAAAGATTTACCAAAAAAACAAATGCCTATTGTTTCTATTTAACTTTCTTCAAGAACTGTAATGTTGTTCTATATTTCATTTATTCAAAGCAGAGATGAGGGTAGAGATGAGGGTGGAGATGATCAATGTGATAATTTTTTTATGGATTAGTTGCAATTTGTTTTGGGGAGTTAGAATGCTTCTTTACCATAATGATTCATGTTTAAAATTTTGATAGTGGATGCTTTATGTTAGTGGGTTGAGTGATTTTTTAAATAGTGAGTCAATAAATGGATAATGGACAAATTCAATTTTTTCAACCAGTCTAATTTTGTTCTTTTTCTGGAGATGTAAAGTTGAGCCGTGTTATATCTTAGACCCACTATGGGAAAGCCTAGTAAACAATTGTGAGTAATTAGCCTATAGTCACTGCTCATTACTCCTTTATTCAGACTAGAGCTTTTCCAGTCATAGGGGGTGCCCCTAGTGATCATGCACTATAATTTTTTTGCATGGCTAGCATGAGTGATTAGCACATGAATTAGTTGTTCTTGATATTCATGCAAGCAACCAAAGACACAAGAAAGATTTAATTAAATAATATGAGAGAAATTCCACTTCACAAAACAATTAGACTATGAAAGATGAAAGAAGAGATGGGCGTGCGCATTAAGTGAATGATATCATGATTCAGGTGGATATCAGTGGCCACCCACCTTTTCCAACTCGCTCAAAACAATTTTCTGGCAATTTTGACATTTTATTATTTTTAGCAGTTTTTAACTTCCGGGGCCATTTTGAGGGCCTGAATGAAGGTTTTTCAGGATCGAGCTTCTCAATAATAGCCGAAGGCTCTGATTGAGCCCCCAAAATGAATCTCCTTGACGACACATTTCCAACGGGCCATCGTGTGCCTAAAATGAAGATCGTATGCAAAAGTTACGACCCCGAGAAGTTGATGTACTAACTTACCCAAAGGGGGCCCACATGACTTTTGGCGCTTCATCTTCTAGGGTAAGGTTTTTGGATGTATAGGGTTTTTGACATTCATGTTTATTGTAAAAATGCCTTCAGAGTCTCATTGTAATCATCTTCTTGCGAATGAGCACATCCATCACATCTCTTCTTAGAGATAAGCTGCCACCATTCCAACAAGCTTGTTTTCCGCTACATTTTACAGTTTCAACTTATTTCCTTATTGAATAGAAAACCAATTTTACTGTATCTCTGTTATTCTGTGTTAAGTATCTTTTAATAATCTGTATTCATTTTGTTCTGGTCATAAAATCCGGATTAGTGGTATCAGAGCAGGCTGCTCTTGATCGTTTTTTTTAGTGCATGTCCCCGACGAGGTTCGAGTATAGATTGTTGGGTCTCAAGCTTGTCTCTCTTGAAGACAATCGCTCTCGCACGCCCAAGAAACCCTCCATGGCGGAAGGAAATAAAAATGACGGAGCAAATGATTCTATCAATCTGTTGTTTGAGCAAGCTCTCACGCGACAGAGGGACGAAATGATGGAGAATTTTTCCCACATCAATGTTTGTGGATAGCAAAAGGTGCATATTCATCAAACAACCACTTTGGAAGCACCTCTCCTTTCAAGGTACAGGTTAATTTTGATATTACTGTATTTGAAGGTCAGATGGATGCGGATGCCCTAGACAAATGGTTGAATCTGTTAGAAGGTTATTTCTCTATTCATAATTTTTCCAACAAGGAAAAGATCACCTTCAAACTCCTTAAAGCTCTCCCCCATGTCAAACATTCGTGGGAAACTTACTAGGAGCAAATTTCCACAGAAGATTCTGGAATATATGGGGTCGAGCCCACTTGGGATTTTTTGTGTGGATGTGGTAAAGGAACAATATTACTCTGATGGCAACTATGAGGACCAATACATGAGATGAACCAAACTGAGACAAGAGAGGGGCTAAGAAGTTTCGAAGTTCACAAATACCTTCCATACCTTACGCACCAAGCTGGGTATCAAATACTCGTTCGCCATGCGAGTCTTTCTGATACAGGCCGGGGCTCCATTCTGGTCCGCTGGTGTGATATCCATGTGATGGACGTAGCGCAAGTATAGGTGGAATTGGGCTTCCATTCGCTCCATCTTCTCCAACTGGTCCCTCTAGTCCTTAGCTAGCCGTTTTGTACTAGCCTCCAGGTTGTTGATGCGACTCAGGATCTCTGTAAGAAATTTTTGTGGTCCCTGTTATCCTTCTGGCTGGCATCTGTCCTTTCAGAGATCATCTTGCCTATTAACATCTTTGTTCTCCATGCCTCTTCCACCATTTTGTGGTAGAGGGTTACTTTGGGTTGTGTGGCTCCTGGGTCCCTTATCCAGTCTGCTTCCTGAATAAGTTCCTTCCAAGCTTTACCCTTGCGTTTAGTGTTGATTTCTTTCTCCCACCTGGTGATGATCACTTTTCCCTTTGGTTCAACCAGCGTATGAAAGGTTCCCTTGGCTTCTCTGGCCACTTGTTCTATCCTTGTAATCCTCCGGGGGCTTGTCGGAGGTTCTTTCCCCTGGGGGCTTCTCTTACTGTGAGTTTTCTTCATATGAACCATCTCTGTTGGTTTGTGGTAGTTTTTTCCTTGGAGTCTCCTCATGTTCCTATCTACACATCCCCATTTTATGTGGTAGTTCTTGCAGTTGCTCTTTTCCTGTCTGTATCTGTTCCTGGTGCTTCTTCTCTTATGGGGTTTCCCCAACTGCGGGATCATCCTAGAAATCATGGTCTTCCCATAGCGGTGTACCTTCCGATCCTTATTCCCCGTCTCAGTATGTGTGCTCATGATGACCCGACCGTAACCCCTACGCCATCCCTTGCCCTTGCACATTGTACAAACAACTGTGCTACTCCCCATACCTGTACTTGGGTGAGGTGTATCCATACTTGTCCATGGTAACACCTTTTTCCCTTCGTCATTGGCGACTTGTTGATTACCTTCTATGCCTTCCCGCGAACTACCCCTGTACTTCCTCCTATTGACAGGACCTTGGTGTCGTACCCTCGTCTGTTGTGTGGCTTGATTCTGCATTGTAACTTGTGATCGAGTGATGGGAAATCAGATTCTGCCTAGATCCTTCGTGCCCACCAGTTAGCCTTGCATCTCCTTCCTTGGTGCGGTCGTCTGTACTTAGGCTGTCGTCACGGTCTTTTGTCGCAAGTTGGATGTAGTCTGTTATGACCTGACTATTCGGGATGATACTCCAGGTAGTGTCTAGTTCTATTCCTTCCTTGCTAACCCCCTCATTAGCGATTCTGTCCGCCAGTCCATTTGCTAACCTGCGTACCCAGCGCAACGTCACTTCATTCATCATCTACAGATGCTCCTGGATTTATTGCAGGGAGTGTGCTAAGCGCCAATGCCTCTAAATTTTGCCCACTCTGGTGCCATTTTGGACTCTCTTCACTGTGTTGATAACCAACATGGAGTCACCTTCCACGATGGTGTTTGTCATCCTTTTGTGGCTTAGGATCTCGAGACCGGTCCCCAGGGATCTGAATTCCGCGACGTTGTTGGTTGATTTTCCCATACTCCCATCATACAACCTGATTATGTTTTCGTCGCTATCCCTGATTACTCCTCCCATTCCTGTCATTCCTGGGTTTCCTTTTGGCACCCCATCGAAATTCAACTTGAGGGACCCTACTGGAGGGGGATTCCAGTTGCGCTCACCAATTTGGAGTTGTGGTGGCCGCCTTACTTGAGTTTGGTTGCGCCCGTCTTTCAGGTGAAAAACACCTAGGATTCAGGAGTCCTGGCCTACGAGTTGCACTCTTCCAGTCTGGCAGTTGCGGCTCTGCACCATTTCTCTTATCAGGGAGATTATTGTTTCCTTGAGTTTCCCTTCCGGCCAACTTTCGTTCCTGAAGATGCATCGGTTCCTTTCTTTCCATATTGCCCATATGATCATCCCTAGAATGAGATTCCAACAGAGGTTCACCTCTTCATTTTCACTGTAATTCTCATTCCAGTTATTGATGGCTGCACAGATGTTACCTCAGATCCTATTGGATCGTCGAGAGATACCTGTTGCCTAGTCCCAGATCTCTGTTGTGTAGTTGCATTCGTCGAGGAGACGATTCCTTGTTTCTTCCTTAGCTTGACAGAGGTGGCATCGTGATGGGATGATAAATCCCCTTTTCCTTAGATTTTCCCAAGTTAGGATTCAGTTGTAAAGTACTAACCATTTGAAAATTTTAATTTTTGGCCATTGGGGGTTGTTCCAAAGCTTATCCCATTGTTGCGTTGGATCTTCTTGGTCCTGGTCCGCGATGTAATGTCGGACTTCTTTCAATTTGAATTCCTCGCCATCTTTTTGTCCCCATCTCAGTTGGTCCTCTTCTTCCGAGACTGCAATTTTCCTTTTTCCAAGTTCCTCCTCCACCTCTTTCACGCTTGTTGTGGTCCGTTCTCTATTTTGCGAACTGAGATTGTCCTAGATTCTCCATTTTTTGCGATTTGTTTCATGTTTTCAGTAATGGTAGACTCTAGTTTTTCCTTGCGTGGTCATGTCCTGTTGGAGTTCCTCCCTATCCAGATTTTCCATTCTAGGTTCCTGTTGCCAAGCATCCTCCCAGAATCTAGTTGTTTTTCCATTCCTCACCTCCCAAAAGCTGTGTGTCTAGATCCAAGTTTTGTTGCGCCAAACTAGATTCCAGATGGTTGATCCCTCCCTGGTGCCCCTAAAGAGGATTCGGTCCTAGTCGTTTATGCCTGGGGCATACTTGGCCTTCCAGAGGTTTACCCATGATGTAGAAGTTTCTTTGACCCATCGCCACCAGAGTTTCACCCCATATGCGTCGTTGGTTATGTTAGAATATAGAATATTGTGTGCTCACTTTACCATTGATGATACCCTTGTCACCCAACCATAGGCCGAAGCCACTCTCTGAGCACCTTAACCTTGACTGAGAATTACTCCGGAAGCAAACCCTAGGTTAGATAGCCAAACAAGGTGTAGCGCATCTTCCTCCAAGGATAGCGCACCAACAATAGCTGATCAGATAGTCCAAACCCTAGCCAAGAGATAGTCCAAGCCAATACTGAAA
>JASDQU010394192.1:0-10888 GCA_032191745.1 Picea mariana | reverse complement strand
CCTCCTAGTCTCCTATATATACCAAGGAGACATTTTCATTTTGAATCATCTTGTACTTGAACATTTAAGTGGGGTAAAAGGAGGTTGCCCCCTCGAAGAGGCCTATTATCTGAAATTATCTCTTTTTCAAGGCGTTGAGTACTTTTTCTGAGGATTTTCTATGCTATATTGATATTTGGTTCTTAACATAGACTTATGACAGCGGAGGACGCACTCGCCTTAGTCACACAGAATTTGAAGGAACAAGATGACACCATCACATTGTTGAAATTATCTTTGGCTAACCGATAGAGAATTGTTGTCATGCCAATGAGGATCAATATAAAGGAACTTGAGCCATATGATGGTACTCATAACACTAATTTGCTTGGTAACTTCTGTTGGGACATTGAGCAGTACTTGGAGCAATTGAACAGAATTTCGGACAAAGCCAAGGTGAATGTTGCAGCGATGTTCTTGACAGGGACTGCTAAGCTCTAGTGGATGAACTATGTGGAGGAATTGGCAATTGGGAGAATCATTGAGAAGATCGAAAGTTAGCCAGAAATGAAGGCACATTTTGGTAGAGGAAATCAAGCATGGATCACAAGAAACAGGTTGTTGTCTCTCAAGAGTGCTAGTAAGATCCAAGCCTACATCAAGGAGTTCACATGGCTCATGTTGGAGATCAATGACATGTCAGAAGAAGACATACTTTTCCACTTCATGAAGGGTTTGCAACCATGGGCGCAGAGTGAGCTACAATGCCAAAATCTGTGGTCTCTTATAGTAATGATAACCACAACAAACAATCTATTTCACTTAATGGTTGAACCCAAGATGGGTCCTAGGAATAATGAGGACACCCAAGGTGAGAAGTAACAACAATGGAAGGGGAAGAATAAGGAAAAAGGAAATAAAAAGATGCCCAAGGGCAGCAAAGATAATTCCAAGAAAAATGAATGCAACGAAAGAGAAGAAACTGATTTTGTGTCCGAGTTGTGCCAAGGAGAACTATGCAAAGAATTATCCCTTGAAATAGAAGTTGAACGCTATGTACAAGGTACGTTGGAGTCTTCCAGGTCTTGAATGTTTTCATGAAGGGTGAATCCACATAGAGCCAAGAGCAAGATGATACAAAACTTTTCTATGTGCAAGCCAAACTCAACGGGAAGTCAGTGAAATCCATGGTGGATAATGGGACGACCCATAACTTTTTGAGGGAGGATATGGTGCGAAGGCTTGGGATGCAACCTGAACCAATGAAAACAACCTTCAAGACGATCAATGTAGGTGTATAGAGCATCATTAGTGTAGCCAAGGATATGATCTTGTTGAATCTTGGAGACAAGTGTGACAGGACAAGTTTCACAATTGCTCTTATGGATGATTTCGAAGTTTTGTTGGGAAAAGAGTTCATGAGGAAGGAAAATGTAGAACCTATTCATCACATGAACAATTTGGCCATTTTCTCTAGACAGAATCCATGTTTGATTCCTACCATAAGGAGGAAGGAAGGAGGCATGGGGATGTCTTCCTTGCGGATGGTTGTTGCAAACAACTCAAGTTGACAACCTTGTGGGGGTGAACTTGGACAATGTGGGGTGATGTTTGGATAGCTAAACAAAGACAATGAAAGGAATATTGTGTTAGTGGAACGAAGGCTTTCCGATGTTGAAGAGATAGTATAGAGATCTCACTAAGACCGTGGATGGTTGGCTGATTTATGTTTGAAAGTTGATGAATCATTGCAAAGATCAGAGGAAGTCACAGAGGTGAGGATGTTGGTAGTTTATTGAACGAGAACAAATACCATCCATGGACCAATAGGATGTGAGGGAGATGCAACAACCTTGGTGGAAGAGGACCAAGGAAGAGGTTGATTCCTCCTCTAGTGAACTTGGACATTTTGAATGGGTGTATGACCCCGAGTTAGAATGACTCATGGAGGACTACAAAGGAAGAATCGGTTCAAGTGTACCACTACTTATGTACATAACCCATAGGTACAGTGACTCTCCGCCAATTGCATTGGGACAGATTGGAGATGGCCCAACCAGTCATCCCCCTTCACCTTCAAACTAGACCACATCACGTTGGCCCATTGTTTGTGGGAGGAAATAAATCCTATGGGGAACCTTGAGGAGGTACCTTGGTGAAGTCTGTTGGGAATGTAGTAGGGTGACTTGAAAAATTGGAGCAAATGAGGAGTTTTGGATGTGACAAGTTTGTGGACAGAAAAGGATGTTTGAACGTGAAGGTGATTTCTTGAGACATAGGCGTGATGATTGGACTAGATACCCAATCATATGAACTCATAAGGGGATCTAATGCACAAAATCATGAGAAGACAGACCAAAGTATGGAATCAATAGTAAGTTAGTGAGATGTGACACTTCATAGACTCATGTAACTTCCTAAAGGGGAACTTTCCTTGACGACAATAGTTGAGGAGACAATAATCGTTGAGTGGTGACAAGATATGAAGATGGGGAAGAGGCATCATGGATATTGATGGATGTTGTTGGGGATAAAAACAACTTAGAGTGGGGGAGGATGTAAATTCTCCCATGACACCCACCGAGTGTGCAAACTCCTTGGGAAAACTTGGGGATGTGTCAAGAAAAAGAACACAAGGGGCATGTGATCGATTGGACAAACAAATATATGTGGGTGTGGAAAGGAGCACCTTGGGAACACGATGGTGATGTGCAACACTGATGCAGGAGCATCATTCCATCTCAGCACACATCAACTAATCAACACGTGTGGTGTGCATTCAAGGAAGGAGAGGCGTCACCCACTTGTTTTTTCCTCGAGAATCCAAGACATGATCCAGGAATTAATTGAAGACAAGTTGGAAGAGCCAAATCATGCTTTCGCACAAGCTGGAGATAAGGTCGTCATTAATAGGCTGACAGAGAAATGGATCTGCATCTGATTTGGAGCAGATAGCCATCATTGTAATTTGGCCTTTCGATGAGCATTAGGGGTGGTGATTTGACACCATTTTTTAGCTTGCGAGGGAAGCTCATGGAGCCCCTCTTGTATAAATCTTTGTATTGTAGGAAAAGTAGAGGTTAGGTGGTGAACTGTTAGACAGTTTATATAGTTAGAGAAGAAAACCAGAGAGTCGAGACTCAGTTGTAGCTCGAACTCCACCATTGTAATTTGAATTCCACCATTAATAGAAAATGACATTTTTCCTGTTTTACATTTATGTTCAATGGATGTTTTGTTATGAATGTATTTTACATGTTTTTGAATTGTATATGGATGTTAGAAAGCATCTGTAGGGATAGAGATACAATTTTCTATCCGCGAGTGTGTTAGATTAAGTCTGGTTCTCTAGGCTAAGTGCAAGGAGTGTGCGACAGAGATGGAAAACATTGTAAGTTGATGCAAGAAGTGCGTGTTTGAACTCAGTGGAGTCAGAAGAGAAGCTGTCAGGAGGGCACGCCAAATTAATTTACAGACTCAGGGAGAAATTTCAAGGTGTTACATCCCCTGAAAATAGAGGCTATGTGGAGAGAGACACAGCCCAAAGTTACTGAACACTTTGGAATACTCTGCTAGGAGGGCATCGAGCTTGTGTGAGCATACCCAGGAACTACAAGGTTGAGGGTATGAAAGAATATCAGAATTGCTGAACATTCTGGTGAAGGAAGGTTTTGCAAGAAGTGCGTCGACAAAGGAAAGGAAATGCCTTAACATTTCCATAAGGCTGAGGGAGAAGTCGTCGAAGAACTGAGCCAGTGCAAGTACTGTGTCTAAGGTGTCGAGGAGTTCACCTTATAAGCTCAGGAGGAAGGGCAAGAAACTGCCAGGAGGGCAAGAGAAGCTCGTAGAGGAACTTGTAACCTTGGAGGTTTTCAAGCCGAGAAAAGTCACAGAAGGAAGTCTATGCAGAATTCTGCAAGGAGTGCAGAAAGAGTTTCGAGAACAGTCTAAGTCTCAAAAGGGAAATTGTGCTAAGTGCACAAAGGAGTCAAGAACTTGCTGGAGTCTAGAAGACAAAGAAACTATCCATCATCAAGGAGGAGACAGGTGGTAGAAGATCGAGAGGTTTGGGAGAAGGAACTTTGAAAGGTTTGTGGGAGAAAATAAGGATCTTTACGAAGTCATGAAGAGCAATATCAATCCAGGTCGTTGGATCTAGAAGGATGTGTGGCAGAGGATCAGAGCATCGCTAGTTTGTAAGTCAGAAGAATCAGACTCGATACAAGACAGGACTCACAAAATCCAAACTCACAATTTGATCACAGTCATTGATCGCGAGATGAACGAGGATCGTAGATCTGGTCCCAAAGAATTCATCGATTCAGAAATTGGGAAAAGGAGGAAGCAAGTTGTGAAAGACTCAAAGTGCGATATCGCAAAGGGAGTTGAACCACAATCGCAATCTGTGGTCATATCAACGGAGGAGCTTAGCAACAAGATCTAATTTCATCGGCCCAAGAGATGAAATCACTAAGAAGAGGGTCCGCATGTATCACATCGCAGGTACCAAGGAAGTAGAAAGGGCCTGTGTCAAGTTGAAATTATTTCCATCAGGAGCTTGATGAGTCATTCGACTTGATGACTTGAACTATCCTAGACCGGGATTTCATGCCAGCCCTTTGGAAAGGGGGGAGGTTGGTGTCACGTGGTATCAGAGCTTTGATTTCATGTACAGGGTGTGGGCGAAAGGAGACATGGAGATAGTCTGATACCGTCACGTGGTATCAGAGCTTTGATTTCGTCTATAGGGTGTGGGTGGAAGGAGACATGGATATAGTCTGATACCATCATGTGGTATCAGAGAAAATTCTCGTATGTAGATCTTAGGTGAGGGAGAGGTTGAAGATGCTCTCAGTTACAGAGTGAGCAAATGATTTCTAGGAGGGTAGGTAGAAGGTGAATATGGCCATTGACGGTCAAAGGCATGGTCAAGGAGAAGTCCAGTCGCAGAAGAGAAAAGTGGAGATGGACAAGGAGCTCAGTGAAATTTGAGCGCAGATGGAGAAACTTGCATTCAATATGCAGCAAGAGTCAAAGGTACATTGGAGGTATAAATGTCCTTTAAAGAGAACAATCAGATGGCTTATTCAGAATTCATTCTCCAGGAGGCAACAACATATGTTTAAGAGGTGGCTGAGGAATGTCAAAAACCTCTATCATAACAGAAAGAGATATGGAAAGAGTCTCATATATTTCTAGGTGGGCAATGAGCAGGGATCAGTGGATCTCATATACTACCAGGTGGGTAGAGGAGAAATCCCAGATTGCCAGGTGGGCAAGGGAGAAGAGATGAGCTCATAGGAGATTTCATTGAAAGATGAAGAGGAGGCAAGAGAGAGACCTCACTCAGATATTCACGCAGAACTGTGAGCCACGTGAATGAATATGATGAGAGGTTACACACTCCTATCACAAAGAAGGAGGATCGGAAAACTGTTCTGAACATTGGAGGAGTCGAAATATTCTTACCAAGTAGTCGAGGAGAGGCTAGCACAAGTGTTGCAGAGGTGACAGGGAGACAACAAGCAAAGACTGTCAAGGAGGAGAAGGAACAGATATCGATGTCTTTCCCGATGGAAGGAGAGGAGCATTCAGCAGAATCACTCGACATTTTCAGCTAGGGAGCTGGACAGGAAGCTACTGCATCATTGGAGCCTCCAGCAAAAGAGGAAGCAGACAACATAGACCATGCTGGTCTATGTGAATAATTAGAAGCTCTTGAGAGGAGAGTGGTAGTGCAAAGTGTGCACATACAACAGGCTAAGTTGGAAGCAAATGAAGGAATACACTAGCATGAGGAGCCTACAGGAGTGAAGACTGCAGCAGAGTGGCAATCTAAGGCCACAAAGGAAGAAGATGTCTTGGGAGGTCAGCATGATTTTCCCATCGACAGGGAGAAAGTGCAGCAACCTAGTCTACAACAGAGGAACCAGTCGATCAAACAATTGGACAAGGTGATCGAGGAGATAAGAGAGTTAATGTCGAGGTCAACAAGAGAAATTTGGATGATAGAAAACATGCACGAGTAGCAGGGATGATGCAGGAGAAGCAATGGTGAAGCAAAGGAGCTGAGAGACAACTCAAAGAGAAAGTTTGGGATCCAGGTGGATTTCAGCCACGTTGGAAATCTCATGAGAAGGAGCTCATGATGTTTTTCATTGTGGAGTATGATGCAGGAGAATCACTCCATCTCAGCACGTGCCAGCTACTCAACACGTGTGGTGTGCATTCAATAAAAGAGAGGCGTTTCCCTCTCATTTTTTCCTAGAGAATCCAAGACGTCATCCAGGCATTAATTGAAGACAAGTTGGAAGAGCCAAATCGTTCTTTTGCACAAGCTGGAGATAAGGTCATCATTAATAGGCTGACGACGAAATGGATCTGCATCCGATTTGGAGCAGATAGCCATCATTGTAATTTTTCCTTCCGATGAGCATTAGGGGTGGTGATTTGACACCATTTGTTAGCTTGCGAGGGAAACTCATGGAGCCCCTCTTGTATAAATATTTGTATTGTAGGAAAAGTAGAAGTTAGGTGGCTAACTGTTAGACAGTTTATATAGTTAGAGGAGAAAACCAGAGAGCCGAGACTCAGTTGTAGCTCAGATTCCACCATTGTAATTTGGCATTCCACCATTAATAGAAAATGACAATTTTTCTTGTTTTACATTTATGTTCAATGGATGTTGTGTTATGAATGTCTTTTACATGTTTTTGAATTGTAGATGGATGTTAGAAATCGTCTGCAGGGATAGAGATACAGTTTTCTATCCACGAGTGTGTTATATTAAGCCTGGTTCTCTAGGATAAGTGCAAGGAGTGTGCGACAGAGCTAGAAAACTCTGTAAGCCAACGCAAGGAATGTGTTTCTGAACTCAGTGGATTCAGAAGAGAAGATGCCAGGAGGGCACGCCAGATTAATTTATAGACTCAGGGAGAAATTTCAAGGTGGTTATATCCCCTGAAAATAGAGATGGTGTGGAGAGAGACACAACGAAGAGTTACTGAACACTCTGGAATACTCTACCAGGAGGGCATCGAGATTGCGTGAGCATACCCAGGAACTACACGATTGAAGGTATGAAAGAATCCTAGAATTGTTGAACATTCTGATGAAGGAAGGTTTTGCAAGAAGTGCATCGACAAAGGAAAGGAGATGCCTTAAACTTTTCATAAGGCTGAGGGAGAAGCCATCGAAGAACTAATCCAGTGCAAGGAGTGTGTATAAGGTGTCGAGGAGTTCACCTTATAATCTTAGGAGGAAGGGAGAGAAACTTCCAGGAGTGCAAAAGAATCTCGTAGAGGAACTTGGAACCTTGGAGGTTTTCATGCCAAGCAAAGTCACAGAAGGAATTCTGTGTAGAACTCTGCAAGGAGTGCAGAAAGAGTTTCAAGAATAGTCTAAGTCTCGAAAGGGGAATTGTGTTAAGTGCACAAAGGATTTGAGGACTTGTTGGAGTCTAGAAGATGGCGAAACTACCCATTGTCAAGGAGGAGACAGGTGGTATAAGATTGAGAGTTTCAGGAGAAGGAACTTCAAAGGGTTTGCGAGAGCGAACAAGGATCTTTGTGAAGTCGTGAAGAGAAATATCAATCCAGGCCATTGGACTTGGAAGGATGCGTGGCAGAGGATTAGCGCATTGTTGGTTCATAAGTAGGAATAAGCAGAGTCGAGAGGAGACAAGACTTGCAAAATCTGAACTCATGATTTGATCACATTCATTGATCGCGAGTTGGACGAGGACCGTAGATCTGGTTCCACAACATTCGTCGAATCAAAAATTGGGAAAGGGAGGAAGGAGTTTGCGAAACTCTCAAAGTGAGAGATCGCGAAGGGATTTGACCCACGATCACAGTATATGGTCATATCAACAGAGGAGCTTAGCAATGAGAGATAAGGTCATCAGCGTAAGAGTTGAAAGTGCTAAGGAGAGGGTATGCAGGTATCACATCACGGGTACCAAGGAAGTAGAAAGGGCATGTGTCAAGTTGAAATCGGTTCCATCAGGAGCCTGATGAGTCATTCGACTTGACGAATTGAATGATCCTAGACCAAGAGGTCGTGCCAACCCTTTGGAGAGGGGTGAGGTTGGCGTCAGACACCAAGGGGGAACATACCTTTCTTTCCTTAGATGATTGATGGATACTTGGGTTTCATTTTGGCAAGAACGAGGTGACTTGGGCACACACCCAAGGAGTGGACCCACCTTCCCATGGAAACATGGATGCGTTGAGGATATTGGATGACCACATAGGCACACCCACAAAGAGTATCATCAGTCAAAAAAAGGAAATGCACAAGACAGGGGGGGGGGCATCCAAGAGAGGGTCGCGCCAGTACAAGAGGAATGACAGTTGATGGGCGCATTGGTTCCACGAAGGGGTGTGACAAGTTGTTTGAATTTCATGGTTTGCGAAGGGGCATGACACACCCAAAGGATATTACATTTTTCATCGGTGACCCTTGGATTTCCTATAAGAGCACAAGGGTGCACAACCAATGAAGGAAAGAAGTTTTTGGGGAGAAATAACAAGAGATAAAGTCTAAGTCAAGGTAGAACTGAGGTAGAGTTGTAAATATGGAAGACAAGTATCCAAGGGTGGGATACACTAGGATATTTTTTTGGAAGTCTGGAACGCAGGTCTGGGTGAGGCATGCATGAGGTAGAACCAAAGTCTGTGTTAAGTTGGTGAGGTCTATGGTAGAGAAGGGACATAAAGTTTGTGGTTGGGCGCATGTTTAGCATGCACCCTAGGTGAATTCAAAGTTGGTTACAACAGAGAGTGTGGGTGTGATGAATATGTATATGAGTGTCTTGGTGTGGTCAGGAAAGTTGTGCGACTTTTTCCAAGTTGTAAACCAATCCATTAGTGATCATATTATAATTGTTTGGAAATAACAAGACTTAGTTGGGTGTTAGGCACAGTTTTTTCTTCCCGCACTATTTATGTATATGTCTCTTGTTTGTTTCATAATTGTTCTCTTAGTTTCTTATGTTCTTGGATGTATTATTAAATGACTAAGTGTTGAACTGTTAACAATATTGTCTAAGTATACAAGAGTTGCACTGGAGCAAGAGTGTGACTCACCTGTAGTCTAGAAAAAAGTATGGGTGTGATATAGGTGAAGAGGCGTAGTTCAAAAGAAGTTTTCTTGGTGTTTCCATAGCCAAGTAAGAACCATCATGCTGTTGCATGACCACAGGAGGGAAACAATCACAAGATATAAATACGTGTCTGGTGGGGTCGTGATAGTTAGCCACCCTAATTTTAGGAAAAAGTTCACTTGTTCTCAAAATTCCTTATTGTTAATGATTTAGCCTTTGATGAAAGTAATAAGTGATAGAGCTTAAAGGTTTGAAACCACCAAGGAAAATTTCTCTATACAACATGCATTCAAGATCCTTAGAGCACTTATGGTGATTTCAAAGGGTCTCTTAGCTTGTATACCATATACAAATGTATGTCTGTCGAGTACAAGTAACTCCATCCGAAGTTTACTTTTTGGGGGGACATAAAGTTGGTGTTTCCAACCATGTCCTATGGGAGTATGCAAAGTACATTGATGACTTCATCTGTGTTATTTTTGTTGATGAAAATTTGAATAGACTTTACTCCTCATATTTGTCTCAGGGAATGCCTAATGCTCATGAAATACATACAAAAGTATGCAAAAGGATTCTCTTGGTTTTGAATGAAGGCATTGCGGTAGGGAATAAAAGTTTGAATTTATTGTTTTCTCAAAGACTCAACTATGGGAAAGTTTTTTTAGCATTACCAATTTTAGTAGAAGGTGTGCTTGTTTTGTGGTATTTTTTTTGGATGTGAAATAAAAAAAAAACTCACATAGTGCTTCGTAGGAAAATGTTTGCCTCGATTAGCCATTCAATGGATAATATGCCCTAAAATGAGCTCTAAAATCATGAATTGGAGACAAATCCTAGGTTTTTGGCCCAAACCATAGCTTGTTCCAAGAGACTCATCCTTATTATAACCAATCCTTGAAATTAGGTTCATATGTTTATCATACAGAGAAATGTCCTATTGCAAAACCCATATCATGGTTTATTCCCTCATGAGCCCAAAAGTCATGGATTAGGGGATAAATCTATAGTTTTTGGCATCAAACCTTCTCTTAGACCAAGAGCTATCCATCTATATTATGCTTGATCATTTGAAACATGATCATAGTCCTCTAAGGGGAAAAAAATTGTACAGGGATTCTGTGATGGTCTTAGTTCCCATGATTTATCTATTAGCCCAAAAATCATGGATTGTGGAGTACAAATCCATGGTTTGTGGCTCTAATCCATACTTGGGATAGAAGAAAAAACTATTTCATTCTTGATTATTGAAATAGGGTTGAAACTCCTCTCATATGGAAATTATTCCTTTTGTGGGGTCTTTATCATGGTATAGGGACCTATGCATAGCTTGTAACTTTGAAAAAACATTACTTATGGGATAAATCCATGGTTTTCATCTTTGAATCAGACTTTGGGATAGAACACCCATAATTGTTGTGCCCAATCCTTTAAATCAACCTATACTCCTCTTGTAGGGGAAATATTTGTTTTAAAGGGACCATGTCTGTTGGATTACTAAGAGGGGGGTAAATCAGTAATAGAGCAATTTAATCCTTTTCAACCATATAATCCAAGTGTTATATCAATGAATCATTATCATCCAATAACTGCAGAGTAAATAAGCAATGAACAAATGAACAAAAATACACATACATAGTACACCAGTGTTTTACATGGAAACCCAAATTGGGAGAAAACCACAGAATGTTTTGTCTTATATGTCTTGAATAATTACATTCATTGGAAACACCAACTTCCTTTGTTTTCTAGCTGCAACTGGAAGGAGGCTCCAACCCTTTAGTTTCCCAGGCTACAACCTGAGGG
>JASDQU010394188.1:0-10888 GCA_032191745.1 Picea mariana | reverse complement strand
CGGTAGGTTCCAGACACACGGGGTTTAAAAGCTCCTACAAACAGAAAAATTAACTTTATCAGATCATATAGAAAATATAAAACAAAAAAATGGATATGAAATTGTCATAGCTGATAAAAATATGTGAATATGCCACTTACCCCAAAATTAGTTATTGTATTTTATAGCTCTACAATTCTTTCCCTGTCCTCCTGTGTTAGGGGTCTTTTGCTAAGAAAACCTAGATATTCTATGTTAGCCTTCTTCAAGGAATTCATTACAGTCTTCATTGGGTCAGTGGAATAAAATATTTCATCCTCATCAATATCCTCAGTGGGAGCCTTCCCACGTTGACCATGCCACAACACATCGATGAATAAAATTAATGAGATGAACTTTAACATTTGCGAAATTTAGTTATTGTAGTCATAAGTTATTACTATATTTAACATTTACTTGCTGAGGCACATCGGGTGCCTCTCCACAGTCACCCTGGACATATGTAGGAAGTGATTTTCGGAAACGGTCACCCTAGACTGAATTTGACACAATAAATCAATCAACAAAAGTTATGAAATTCACCTATAACATTTAAAAAATGAAATATTGGAGTAATATCAGAAAAAAAATAAAATCATAAATTTCATAAATTTAGTTGTTGTAGTCATAAGTTGTTACTATATTTAACATTTACCTACTGAGGCACATCGGGTGCCCTTCCACGGTCACCCTGGACAGATGCACCAAGTGATTGTCTACCACATTCACCTTGGACAGAAGTTAACACAATAATTCAATCAACAAAAGTTATGAAATTCATCTGTAACATTAAAAAAATGAAATATTGCAGTAGTATCCGAAAAAAAATAATGAAATTTTAGAAATTTAGTTGTTGTAGTCCTAAGTTGTTATTGTATTTAACATTTATCTGTTGAGGCACAACGGGTGCCTTTCCATGGTCACCCTGGACATATGTAGTGAGTGATTTTATGCCACAGTCACCCTGGACAGAAGTTGACACAATAAATCAATCAACAAAAGTTATGAAATTCACCTGTAACATTAAAAAAATGACATATTGTAGTAATATCAGAAAACAAATAATGAAATTTATGAAATTTAGTTGTTGTAGTCATAAGTTGTTACTTTACTTAACATTTACCCGTTGAGGCACTATGGGTGCCTTTCCACGATCACCCTGGACAAATGTAGCCTGTGATATATCATGGTCACCCTGGATAGATGTTGACAGAATAAATTAATCAACAAGAGTTATGAAAGTAATTGTAAAATTAAAAAATTGAAATATTGCAGTAATATGATAAAATAAATAATAAAAAATGAAATATATGTAGTAAAAAATTGAAATATTTCAGCGATAAATTGTAACAATGATTGATCAAAGGTTGAGTTGAATGGTATGTAAGATATTTACCCCCATATATGCACCTCCTCCATCTATTCGATTTAATTTGTAATTGATCAACAACTCTTCACCTGGAACTATTGTTTTTGTTGCACATACAAATATACTATTTCCTTCGTGCCCCTCAAATATGCAATTTGGTTTCTTAGTTGTTTCCACTGGTCGTGTACTATTTATAAATCACACAATGTTTTCAGTAGCTTTTGGCCTTCCATCAATATAGATAGTTGCCCCTTTATTTTGATTGTTATCTACTAGTTGTATATAATTTGTGGAAAATTCGTATCTCCGCATACTTCATGTATATTAGACCAACATCAACCAGTGATTGTATTTGTATAATGGTGCAACATAATCCATCAATTCAGTTACAGTGCCATAGCTGACCTTTATTCCATCCATGGAAAATAGCCCCAATCCATGCAAGGACAAAGGAGCAATACAATACATCCTCCCACTGATGAGGAAGTTTGTGTCCACTTCAGGTAGCTCCTTAGGTGACCATTGTTGCACTAGATGTTTTTACCTCAATGGAAACTCAATGTCACCTATGCTCTCAACATCATAATTACATGAGCCTCCATTGGCAATAAAAAATTGCATGCATATACGAAATATTTTCCTTACCTTTTTAGATCTAGTTGATCTAGAACCAGTCGATCTAGTACAACACATCTAACTTTCAACCTCTCTTTGTACATCTTGATCATCACTCAAGGAATATATATCTGACATATACCTATTTGGTGGTACCTACACTCGTTAAAAAAAAATATAAGTTATCATGCAAATATACGTTTGTGGTACCAACATAGTTGCATATAGTTGCAATATAGTTTCATATAGTTGCATAAGTTGCATTGTTGCATAAAGTTGAATATAGTTGCATAGACTTGCATATAGTTGCATATAGTTGCATAGTTGAATATAGTTTCATATTTGCATATAGTTTCATACAAAAGTGTCATATAGTTGCATATAGTTGCATAGTTGCATAGTTGCATAAGTTGCATTGTTGCATAAAGTTGCATGTTGCATAAAGTTGCATAAGTTGCATTGTTTGTCTCAAGTTCCTTGGTCATATGTTTGTCTATGGTAGATGCTTTGAACAACACATTTAGGTCCCTCCCTTACCAGTTATGACCTCTCTTGGGCCTTGTGCACTAGTTGGATCATTTTTAGTACAACATGTCTCACATTCAACCTCTCTTAGTATATCTTAATCATCACTCGAGGAACATAGATCCAAAAAATACCTATTTGGTGGAACCTACACTCATTAAAATAAGAATATACGTTATCGTGCAAATATAAGTTTGTGGTACCAGGACAGTTGCATATAGTTGCATAAGTTGCATAAGTTGCATTGTTGCATAAAGTTGCATATAGTTTCATAAACTTGCATAAGTTTCATAGTTTCATAAGTTGCATATAGTTCCATATAGTTGCATAAAGTTGCATATAGTTGCATAAGTTGCATATAGTTGTACATAGTTGCATAAGCAACATATAGTTGCATATGTTGCATAAAGTTGGATATAGTTGCATACAGTTGCATATGTGCATATAGTTGCATATAGTGGCATAAGTTGCATATAGTTGCATATATTTGTGTAAGTTGCAAGTTGAGAAATCAAGTGATTCCACCAACACTCATTTAAATTTATTTTTAATCACTTTCCAATACTTCTTTTAGTTTGTTGATATTGAGCTTGCACATGAGGTAGTTTATATCTATGAGGATTTAGGATCAATTTTGCAAGCCTGAATTTGATGTGTAAATATTTATGAAGGTATTGAATCCCTTAATGACTCTTTAGTACTATTGATGAGTTGAAGAAGTTTTGAAATCACCAAGAAACCATGCAAGNTTGCATAGAATAAGAGTTTAATTTTTTTATGAGTAATGGATAATTCACATTGTAGAATCTCCTTCAATATTTTTGTTGTTATATCTATGAACCATTTTGTCAAGAAAACATCTAATTCGTTGACTTGAAGTACTTGTTGATTTCCTAATCCATCATTTTTCCTTATGATAGATAAATCACTATGTCAGGAGACCAAAGTCCTTTAAGACTTAATAATCAAACCTTCACCATTGAAGTAAGAAAAGAAAGGTGTCAATTTTTTTGTATATTTGGATAATTTAGCCAATAAAAGGAAACTTTCTAGGTTGGGAGGCCAGTGAGTCTCCAAACATAGTGACTAAATATTCTTGAGCCTTAAGGTATACGATTTACTCCCAATAAGAAAAATCACTTATTAAGTGAGGTTACTTTTTTTCCAAACCAACCGATTGAGGTTATTGACCCTTGCACTCAAAAAATTTCCTCCTTGTGGTAAATCACTCACTTGTCCTTATTTGTCGTTATGACCTTTCTTGGGCCTTGTGCACTAGTTGGGGTCTTTTCTAGGTTGAGGAGCCTCCCTTAGGTCCCCAAAATTTCCTAATCCATTAAGGTGCACTTTTCATGACCAAGGGGTAAGTTAAAGTCAACATGGCTAGTCATAACTGTAACATTGACTAAAACAACCTAACTCGATAGAAAGTTAGATATAGTTCCTATTGATTCACATTGTATACCATCAAAGGCTTGTGAATTAGTCAAGGTGGAATGAGAATGGGAGAACCAAAGTGTTTCAAAATTGACTTAGATATATGAACTATCTCCATGATATAAGGACTCATTTGGAAAATTAGACATAGTTGAATGTTGCTAAGTCTTAGATAACTAGAACATCAAATTTGGCATGTTATAAGGCCAATTGAATATAAATAAGATTGAATGACATCAATGAGATTTTCATTGATAGAGACAAACACCTAATTACTTTAAGTTTACTTATAAATTATTCTTATTTTTGTTTCTAATATAAATATCTAAACATGGTTTTCAACATATGTGGTTAATTGTGATGTCACTAGGATACGTAGTGGTCATTTCTTAAAAGTAAACCCATGACTTCATCGTCAATAATCAAGTGGAGTGTCCATGTGATTAGGAGATCACCGAATTTGGTAAATGGACAATCGACTAGGGGATCATGTGTTTCTACCATATGATGTTGTAATTTGACATGGTATCTCTGGACAATCTTGACAAGATTTGAGAGGGGCGCATGATCTTCCATCAATTTCACTACCTTTTTACAAAAATCTAAAACTAAATTGATGAAGACCTCAATTGAATTGTGAATAGTGGTTGTTTAAGGCATAGGTTCTTCTAACTACCTCACACACACATCAAAACTACCTACCCTGGTCTCGATCCCCAAAAGTGCAACATCCATATTTTCAACTATTAGCTTATTTTTTAACATTAGTAATGTCATTGCAAGGTATGTCCCTTTTTGTTTCCAATGTCCTTCATTTGGATTAGCATTGTTATCACATATAATTTTTTTGGCTTTCGACAACTTAGGAGGGGAAATTTCATAGTGTTTAGCTGTCGAAAGTGTAGACTTTCGGTACCTTAAATATCAAGGTTTTATATGTTGTTAGCTGTCGAAAGTGCAAGTTTTTCAAACAGTGAACTACTTGTCACGCACCTAACTAGATATGGTACACCTATCATCACCAGTTCAAGAATACCAAACTTAGCTCTAGAGGATGTGTTGTTTTCTCTTGCTCTATCATTACAGTTTTATTTGATTGATTTTCTAACCCTAGGATGTGTCATACGCTACACTCCAATTCTCCTTGTCTTAGAATTCCTTTCTCCTCAACGCAGTATTCTGTCAGTTGCTAACTTGAGTTGGAGATGTGTTGTCACCCAGACATCAAAACACAAAGTTGGAAAATGTATAGATGGCAGATTCCCTGGCTTCATGCACTCAATAGATATATGTGACTGATTTAGTGGTCATTTTATCTCTAGCACCAAATCAGTTATGAGGAGATTGGAGGGCTGAGGAAAAACAATAGTTACCTATTAAAAATATTGTGCCAATATTTTCGACAGCTTACGTTAACCTAAAAATGCGTTGTTAGTTGTCGAATCTCTAGAATTTTGACAACTAAAATGACTATGTTCTATGCGCACTAGCTTTTGAAACTGCATACATTGGCAGAATTGCAGGCTCTCGGCCAAATCATCATCAAACACTGCCAGTTCATTATTCATGACTCCTAGTCTATTTTTGGGTGTAATTTTAGTTGTTTCATGCTGAAGGAATGGTTCATTTAGTATTGTAAAATCTCTTTAATGAAAATCCATCACCAAAACCTAGTTTTTATGGATTTAGTTATACGTTACTGATTTTTTGTTCTAGTCCTCAGACACCTGTTCGTTTCTAGGAAGTTTCCTTTTGTAACTCGAATCTGTCTTCAGTAATTCGAGGGGGGATGAAAAATCTATATTATTGTAAATCTCTTGAGGAGAAAAAGGAGGGGGAGGCACAAGAGTAGTTTTTTTTTTGTGGTTGTAGTGTTCATTTTCATCTTAATAAACAATGCAAAAGTTTTGGTTATCTACAACAGAGATTCATGTGATGATTTTTCAGACTATTTTCTATTTATTATTTTCCATGCCATGCCATTTGAATTTATTATCAAATTTCTTCTTGATTTTTAACTTCTTTATGCTACGGAACTCATCCTTAGATGCTCTATTGCATGAGTAGTCATAAATTATTTCTTAGAGCATGAATTGAAACCCTGGGACATTCTACAATGTATTACCCACAAGGAAACATGTTAGCAAAATTGTCAAATAAAATATTGATCGGGATCATCAAAAGACTCCTACAAGAGAACAAGAAGTCTTGGCATAAAAATCTTATTTACATGCTATGGGTGTACAAGGTCACTACCAAGAATTCCATTTCAAAATCTTCATTCCAAATCATATAAAAAGCATATGTGGTTTTCCCCACCTTGTTGGGTTTTCCCGTCAGGAATTTGTTGCAGGAATAGGAAGCCAACACAGATGATGGAAAGAGGATGATAAATTAGTTGATTCACACATAGAAAATGAGGTAGCAGGTGTACAATCGATCACAACTCCACCATGAAAGGATGAAGAAAAAATTCGATAAACATTCTAAGAAGGAGGAATTTCAGATGGGGGACCTAGTGCTAAAATGGGACATGAGAAATGAAAGTAAATGAAATCATGGAAAGTTTGATCATCTCTGGATGGGTCCATTCAGAATCAATGCATATCGCAGGAACAATGCTTATTTTCTAGAAGCGCTTGATGGAGAATGGGTTGGTTGGGGTCCTATAAATGAAAGGTTCCTCAAACACTATCTGCTGCAATAATGTCTGTTTAAGTCACATGTCATTGTAAATAGTCATTTTTTTTTTCAAGATAGGCATTTTTGGGTCAGTATGTCAGCAGAAAATTGAAGCCCAAATTGAAGGCCCTGATTTTATGTTGATTCTATTAGAAGTTGTGTCAATAATTTTAGGTTGCATTTTGTTTTCATGTTTCAGTGTTTGAAATTCGAATAAATCCAAATGGTCAGGCACCTAGTCTTTTTTTCTTTTCTACGTCACTGTGAGAATAACATCCCCATTGGAGAAAATTGCTACCGTCATCATTTCTCTTTTTAGTAAGGGTCACTCTTAGTCGAGTCAGGATCCGTGTGTCAAAGGATGTAAGTCTAAGTACTAAACAACAGAGGACTTGAGGTCAACAAGTGGCTAGTTGGCCCTTCGAGTTGGGAAGGGATGTCAAATTCAAAACATGTGTAAATGGTATGATTCTATTCCCAAAGAGTCGGGTCCTATCAAAAAGGAATTTTTACGTGCTAAGGGTCGAGGAAAGTTGTTAAATAGAAGCCATGTTGGCAAGTGAAATGACCATCATTAGCTCATTATGAGGTCTAAGAGAATGAAAAAGCATGGCGCTCGTATCACATATGCTTTGAAACCCTTATCAGTTGTATTTTACACACCCCAAAGTGTACTTGTCATGCATATGTTCTATCAAAAATATTCAGTTCGCTTTGAATCATCTAGTCACCATGAATTCAGTGTTCCCTAGAACGATTCCACCTCCCACCTGCTCTATTATAAAATCCATATGTTTTGCATGCATTCTATTCACTAGCCAAGATTATGCATTGTTTGTAGTTCTTCTCACAAGCCCAGGTTGATCAAGATTGCTACCTTGGGATCATGCCAAATCCACTGTATATAAGGAAAATATGCATTGCACTATGGAAACCTCCCAAAAAATACGAAGTGGCATGTGAAGTGGCAGAAGCACTGATCCCAAGCCCCCAAAATTGGCATTGATCAATGAATATCTAGAGGTCAGAGTGTCCTTTGGACAGTTGGGGTGCATTTTATTTTGTAGGAATATCCAAGAATTTAATATGAGACTAGCCGAGCAGTTCACACTCAGTTTTGACAGTTTCCACTCAGTAATTTTGGGTGTCACTATCCATGTAACCGAAGAAACTATGTTTATCATGAAAAAAATCCCTTTGTGCAATGAAATATGGTTTAAAGGCATGCCCTTAGACATGCGGTGCTATGAAGACTTCATCAAGTGAGATTTTTTATATGGGAAAGTCGAGACATGTGTTTTGAGTAGGTATTTGCAAGAAAAGTTTCGAAAACTACTTGGAGTAATCAAGAAATATCTCACCTGTGAAGAGAGGCTCAACATAATGTATTTGCATCAAATTAGATTGTTAATACACTTCACAGGAAGGAGACCATTAAATATACCCTTTTTCTTACACCAGAACCTCCGAGAGATGGAGGAAAACATTCAAGCTAAAGTGGATCAATCAAAGAGGAAACTCTCTCATGTCTCAATGATTAAATTTCTATTAGTTGAGGAGTTAAGGAGGTTGGGAGAAATTGGGATTCGTTCTTTCTCACAGATGGCATCCACAAGGATCCAAAGGGATATTTCCATCTAATCGCAGAAAAGGTAATATCACACTGGGTGGAGGTTAGAATGGGAGAGGCTACGCAGGAAGGAAAGAGATTGGAATCCATGTCCCCCAAAAAATAAATACCCCAGAGAAGGGACAGACCAAAGAAGAATAAGGAAGTTGGGGAAGCCTGAGTCCCAAGTGAACCACGTGAAAAATAATTTGTCTAAGAATTACTTATGTGCGCCATTTGGATGGAACCTGTTGAAGGTACAAGTTGAGAAATATGGAGAAGAATGAGGAGGACAGATGCTGAAGGCACATATTTTTTATAGTCATCTCAACAACTAAAGAAAGAGAAACTTAGTATCACCAAGGCTTACCAGGAAAATAAAGAACTAACACAATAGTTAGTAGTGAAGGCCTTGGAAGCCTCAGTATCAAAAGGTCATGAAGGAAATGTGACATGGCTCAAGAGAGAGCTCAGGGAATCACAAGATACAATCATACAGCTGTGTGAAACAAGGAGGATGCCAAAAGAAAGGAATGTGAAGCACCTAAAATATTGTGAAGCGGTCGAGGAAAAATTGTGCAAAACTCTTTCCAACACATAGAAGAAACATGATTAGATGAGTTCATTCTTGTATTCTCAAACGTGGCATTGATTTTTACAGTTTTGAAGAAGGTGTCACCCTTAAACAAATTTGTCGTTTTGGTAATGACAACGACAATCAGAAGTCACTAGCCATGTATGCACCCCAATAAATAAGCATGCAGTAGAAATCAAGGCCGTTACAATGGATAATGGGAGTCTGATAGAGAACTTGATCATTTGGATACCCTGTCCAAGGAAGGCATCGACACATCATTGTCCCAATGATGAGACTTTTCTTATAACCAAACCCCCGATGGAAAATACAAGTGGTTATGATACGGCTGAATAAATTTTCTTTCTATTCCTGGAAATGTGTCATACGAAAGGTCATTTAGCATAGAATAGGCAATTTCCTAAATTCTAGGGACAATAGCTAGAGGGAAAGGTAGTCAGAGCGGTGCCCTCACCTATATATTTAATCCTTTCAATGTAAGCTAGATTGGTTGGAAAAACTAGTGCAGACAATGACTATTGAATGTAGTTTGAGCTTGATCGAAATTTAATGCAAAAGTCTTGATTCTTTGATGAAAATATTCTAATTGTAGTAGTTAGATGTATTTTTTTCTTTATTTTCATATGTGTTTCCTATATTCTTTATTCATATGTATATATTTCTGAATCAGAACACAATTTTGAATCTAGGATTCATTTCACATTTCCCTGGGATTCACTCCATTTAGACAAACCATATTTCCTCTAAGTTAACTCCAAATTCATCCTCAACGGTGCCCCAAGTTTCTTCATGTGTTATTTCCCCTTGCCAGACACAAAAATTTTCAACTGAATACAGTTTCTTACTTAGCCTTTATCCTCTCAAGTTCAGTCACCAAGTCATTTGTTTCTATCGTTTTCTTAAATCGACTGCATAGCCTAAGGTCTTACTTTCTTTCACCAATAGAACTAGAACTTATTATTCAAAGGTGTTACATCTAGACAAAAAAATTAAAGGAATATCTTGTACCGAGACAAAGTCTCCTGAGAGAGCCTTCTCTAGGCCCAAAAGGCTATTTTCAGGTCTCAAAGTGGTTTGTAGGTTGCCTCTGTCATTCGTTTCTCATTCAAACGAAGTTTATAGAGAGATAACAAATAGGTTTTTTTATGTCTAGGGTTTCCTTATTACTTATTGATGCTAAAAGGGGCTAGAGGCCTCAGTTTCATGTGCTCACGTGAATGCACATAGCCACCACATCTCTTCAAAGATATTAACTACCACCATTCCAACAAGATTGTTTCATTCTACGTTTAACAATTTCATCGGATTTATTTATTGAATATAAGTTAAGTTTCATTCTATCTCTATTATTGTTCCTTGTATATTTGTTTTAATGTTATATATACTTGTTTCATTTTATTCCACTCATAAATCTAGATCAAAAGTGATGTAGGATGGTATATCAAATGATCATGGACTCACATGAGGATGAAAACTTGTAATAATACAGAATGGCTGGATTGAGGTGAAACATCCCTTCAACATGGTGAGGCATGAAAAATGACTTGGAAGCATTGACTCGACTAATATATAGACCAAAACATATTGAGAAGAGCAACGGGTATGGAGACATGATACAAGTGATGAAAATATGGTTTCTTATCTCCAAGATAATGTCTAGAGGCTAGATGCATTCCCCCTAAGATTTGTTTCATATGTCGACTCTTCGTCTATAGGTCCAAAATGACTCATGGCTACTAATAGGAATTGATTCACCAGAGAGGGAGGAAGAAAGAGGATCAATTGATATAGGTGGATGAAATGAGGGTTTAGGTATGAGATATAATGAAAGGCTCAACTTAATTGGAGGGAGATCTATTTCATTTTTTAATGAGCTTAAAACAAATAATGATTTATGCTCATGGGTAATTGTTTCATTTTTTAACAAGCTTGACACAGAAAGAGAAATATTCTCATGATTGTCTATTTCATTTTTTAATGATATTGACACAGGGAAAGAACTATGCTTGTACTCATATGTTTCATTTTTAATGAGATT
>JASDQU010394187.1:0-10888 GCA_032191745.1 Picea mariana | reverse complement strand
TTGCAGTTAAAACATTCATCAAATATGTATATATAAAAAATAACATGAAGTATGAAATAACAGAGGAAAACACATAACTCAATCTTGACGAAATATGGAGTCTTCAATTTTCTTTGTATTAATCCTGGCAAAGGGGAACTTTCTCTATTACAACCCCCCTAAAGAAAAATCCCCCTGGTGTGCTTTTCAAAATGTATATTTAAACCAACTTCTAAACATTTCGAATTCCAGATGTTTTAGAAATTTGTCAGTTACGAATGGAGGATTGAAGTGTTTCATTCCCTCGTATTTTGTCTTCCTTCATAAGGGAAAAGTGCCTTCCTTTCTCTGCTCCTCTAGCTCCAGAAATAGAATGGAGTGACATCTGTCATCATTTAACACCAGAAGCCTGCCCTTTCACCTACTCAATGCAATTGACGCACCTTTCAACCAACTGGGCTATCAACCTGGAAGGATCTGCTTGGTTGTTTGCCTCAAAGGTGTAACAACTCTTTGCCAACTGTGGCAATCTTTTTCCCACTTCTCGGTCTTCTGTGATGATAGACCATAATTGTAAACTTGTTTGTACTAGCCATTTGTCCACTTGGACCATATCAACTTGGCTTATCTGGGATATTTCAGCTTGCTCCTTTTCCACATTTTATTTGATATCTAGCAAGTGTTTAGCTATATTGATTTTTCCTAGCGTCCCAACACTTCCTTCCTTATCAAGGTCTAACAAAATTTTATTTATCAAGGGGAATGTTTCTTCGCAAGAATTTTTCACCTCCTTAGCTCTCCCCTTTCTCTCTGATATGTTTTTCTCCCAAGCCTTTAGTAAGATATTCCCTCTGGTTTGTTCTGCGAGGGATAATTTGGAGCTACTGGCCATCTCTACTTTCGTTGTGGTTGTAACAACGTCGTGGAAAGGAACTCGAGCCGCCCCAACTTCTCTTTCTCTCAAGGTGATATCTTCTAGCACTTGATCTATCATCTGAAAGTGATTATGAATGGTTCCCACTTTAGCAAGCAAGTCCCGTTGAGCTGCTAATGCCTTCTTTCGGATTTCAGTGGCTTGGGATTGGAATATCTTTATATCTAAGATCTGGTTTTCGGCAACATCCAATTTCGATTGTAACTGTATTATTTGTTGCTCCTGTTGGATTACTCGCGTTTGGCTTATTTGCGCCGACTGGCGCATCTGCTCAAGGTTGGACCTAAGTTTATCAATCTCCTGCAGATCGACTATTCTGGCTTGCTACAAGCTTTTGCTCACCTCATCCCTGGCATTTGCTTCCGCCATAGACACATTAGCTTCCAACTTACCGATCAAGAGGTTTTTTAGTTTCAATTGGGCCTTCAAAGTTCCAACTAAGTACTAGTTGGTTGTAGCATAAGACCCCAGTGTTCCTGCTATCTCGTCGACGAATTCTTCCTCTTCTACAACCTTTCCTTCTGTCAGGATTTTAAACCTTTTATCCATTGCGCCCGCTTCTTGATACGATTCTTGCTTCACTACGACCTTCCTTTTCTTATCAAAGAAAAATTCATTAGGAGGTAACTCTTCTACAAAAATGGGCATTAGCTCTTCACTGAAAATCCATCCCGCATTGGGGTTCCCGTTTGTGAACTGTAAGGGTGTTATAGAAGCAATGAGACTGTCTATTTCCTTGAATGATTGTGTCAGGATAGCATCTGTGGCTGGCTTGCTTGATATGAGAGATAGTGGGTCACCCAACCCTTGCGAGGGTATCTCTGCTTGACTTTGGACCTGCTTTCCCGGCGTACCCTTTTTTGGGTTTCCTTCCTGTTGATAAGGGATTTCGGCTCCTCGTTCTCAGGTCCCAGCCTCCCCTATTTTCTCTTGGTTATCCTCCTTGTCAAGACTCGAGTCCTTTGAGACTTTGGCTTTCATTTACTGTGTAACCAGAAGCTTTGGGGTTTCGCCCTGTAAAACCTGGGGGAGACAACTCCGCCGGTGCTCCTAGAATCTAAGAAAATCGGCCATATCTCCGGGCGACAGGGCTTGAATCTGAATTAGGACTTCAAAGTAGGACCTCGTGCCCCGGAATATTTCATCATGAGGTGAATCCCCATGTTCGTACTTCTTCAGGCCACAACTCGCCAGGTGATTTCTCACAACCTTATTTGGGTCGTGCTTCTTAAACTCAATGTCCACCAATTTCATTTCTTCTAAGGCCGTAGCCTTGGCTTTGGCATGGCCGAAGTCTAATAAAGAATATGCACCAATGTGAATGGGAAAGGGAGGCCATACCTTTTTCAATAATCCTTTGAGCTCTTTGCTTATCCCGCCGATTATAGTCTGTCTGGCGATCTTGCGACACAATAGCTTATCTGGCAAGAATAGCGATAGAGCATATGGGAGAACAGAGGTGCCAAAGACCCTGATGTATGAAAATTATGCTTCTGTATACCAATCTACCACGCTATCAGGTTGGCCATGATGTTATCTGAAATCCTGGGAGGCGGATGGCCGAAAATGGAGACATGCATTGGTACCATTACCCAGTTGAAGATCTCGTAGATGAATTCTTTGGCTTTATCCTCCCAAAGTTTCGAGTGGTAGACATGAATAGGATCTGTATTAGATGGATCCTAGATCCAGTTCATTAGTGGGAAAGGTGTCATGAAGCAAATAGCATCCATGATGTAAGAAGACATAAAGAACGAAGCCGCTTTCCTACTCGCCCTCTGCGCTTGATATTCGGTGATTCAACTGGTCATACTGTCAGAAGACAATTTGGCCCAGTCGAAGGAGAAACCCTCAACAACTATATGAATAAGCAGTACCCATGGGAGGAAAAAGTGATTAGTGTCCTCCTTCCCATACAACCTACATGCCATCATCGCTATATACTTGAATTGCGGCTCTAAGGAGGAGATTGAATAGATTCCATGAGTATCAGCCCTGAATTTCGCAGGGTGCGAAACCCAATCTTTGATCAGATCGGATAAATTTTTTCCATACTGCTCGCATTCCTTCTTCTTGAAACCCTCTAGGAATTCGGCATTGTGAGTAAGGTTCGGTGTGGGTGACAATTTATACATTGCCTGTAAATGCTCTAGTCTGAAAGTCCCAATTGTCACCCTCTGCTCACTGATAATCGTCCTATTCAGGATGTCCACATGGTCCAGTGCCCACCTGACCATATCATAATAGGGAAGAAGTTGTGGCCTTGGCGCTATTTTTTTCATCTCTGCTTGAGCGACGATTTTGTATTTGGTTGACAAGTCATCCTTCTCATTATTGCTAGAATAATCCGAACAGTTTATCAACTCGGATTGCAGAATGTTGGAAACGTACGTCCATGTTTTGACAGAATTAATACTTCGAGGTGAGGTATCAGAAACAATGTTTGAACCCTGACCTAAACTCTCGGAAGCTGCCTTGGGCACTTTTCGTGGAGCCATGATAGAGAAACTTGCAACTAGATCCCGTCAGAAAGATTGAAAACACAGACAGAAGTTATCCTGGTGAAATGGCTCTGCGCGCAATAGAAATGAAAACTAAAATAATGAAAGGAAACCCTCTATCTTGATCATTTAAGCCTGTGCGAGTCCTTGCTGACAGAACGGTCAAATAATTTAGTAGAAATATTTAGAAGTAAAAAGAGATCTTGCTATCCATCACCTCACTGAAATTCAAGTAAATGCCATCAATGCTTGATGATTTGTGAAATGGAAAAACACAGAAACATTCAAGACTTCATCCGTAAACTATGTGTGTTAAAGGTTGTTTAAGTCGTTAATTAATCTGGTTTAGTTATTTTAATTAAGGTCACTTTAGTTGCTAATCCCTTTTTCAGCATTCGCTGTATCGGGTGATTCCGCTCCTAGCCGTTGGACCCCAAAAACCCGAAATCGCGATGGTGCGATTTAGTTGATTTTCTGTGATTAGACTTAAGCCTTTAATTAATCCATGCTTAATTAATGAATATCGTGACTTCGTGGATCAAAGTTACAAAGTTGCTATGCTTTGGGGAAGTAATCGCCGAGTTGCGAAATCACGATAGCGATTAACCAAGGTTTAAAGTGATTTACTCTTGATACTAACCTGGGTAACTTTAACACAACTTTGCGACTTCACAAGTCGAAGGTTTTAGAAACATTCAACGTGTAACTCCTGAGAGCAAGAGTACAAGGTAATGAAAGATGATAATCCCCACTTAGTCATTTAATAATGGTGATTAGAACTAAAAAATTTCTCCATTTCGCGTGTCGGGATGACGGCTTTAGTGGGTAGAATTGTGAAATAAACGAAGTCTCGAAATCCAGCTTTTGTGGCTTAAGTATAACATTTCACCTATTTAGAGAAGGGCGAGTCCAACATAGGCTCCAACTAGGGATCTCGTCTCCTTGCGGGACGAGAAGGACAATAGACCAAGTGCATGTATTGGGTAAATGGAGTCATTATTTTTCTTCTATGAAACTTGTTTGGAAGGAGGATATAGAGGGAACTTTGAGGTTTCAACTTTATTTCCGGAAAACTTTCAAAACTCGATACGCTTTCTAAACTCAACTGCAGCCCATTCGGTAATTTCCCTTTCTCGAGACTAAAATTGGGTCTGCTTAAGACGGTCCAAACAATCTTAGGAAACTCAAAAGTTCTTGTAGGTTTTAGCTTGCATGAAACGAAGTAAATTCCATGCTTTTAATCAAGGAGACCTGCATGAACTTGGGTTGTAGATCCAGTTTCGAAAAGGCTAATTACCAGAGTGTAGTATAATTTATGTATAACAACCTTACAGATATCTTAGATATTGCTTCACTGCCAGTGAGCCTGTTTAGTACCCCGGTGAAGTTATCTAGTTCCCTTTATTGAATTTCCTTTCACCACTCCAAACTGTGATTTTGCATTTAAATGTTGAGATGTGGGAAATTATTTTATGAATTTCCTTTCATCATCTCTTTGGACTAGATGGGGGCAATCAATTATGAATTTCCTTTCACCATCTGTCTTATATTTTACTTTTGGAATATGAAGTGGGGGCAATCAATTTGGTATAAAGTATACCAAGGGTGATATCTGTGTAATATTCTCTACAGAGGCCTGTCACCTTGCTTTGAGCGCTCTGAACCAACTTTCTCTTGACCTTCAAAACGTCCTAGTCTGTAGGAATTTATGGGAGAATTTAATTCCAGAAGTCTTCCTTTGAGAAATTCTTAACCAATTGAAACCTGTTAAAATACCTAAGAGAGTTAGGATCAACCTACGCATAACTTTTTTCAGCAGGAGACCGAGGAGTCGTGAAGGCCAGCTTATTTTCTAAGATTCATTCGCCAGTTTCCAGAACTAAAGTGTAACCTATTCTTCCTTTGTGGAGGGCATGGGAAGGTGTCAGAGCTTAAGGAGAGAAGGCTAGAGATGGAAAAGGAAAAAGAGAAGGCTTTGGACTTCAAAAAACCCAGACGTTAACACGCAATCCTGACTCTTGGAAACCCCTTTTTTTTTTTTGGGTGGGCCCTTTTAGAATCCAAAGTAAAAAGTTGTTATTTTAAAGACATGTCAGGTGAATATATCATACTCGTGAGACCATGCTACATTTAAGTGATATTCGTTTGAAACCCAGATACTTTGGAAATTCATACCTTTTCCTTACCATTTCGTTCTCTTCTAAAAAAAAAAATTGTCACCTGTTCCGGGTGAGTCAATTTCCTGATACATGACCATCTATTTTCTCCTTTTGTTGTTTGTGCTGTAAGTTGGAATCCTGTAAGAAACAACATGAAGAGTATCAGGCCTTCAATATTTATGGGATTCGATGTGTTGGAAATTTCATATCTCTACTTCTAGGAAATCACTAACCTGTTTTATTTGCGATGAAAGTGAACTTACCGAGAAGCTATAAAAAATAGAAAACACAAACCGGTATGTACAATGGAGATTGAGAACTCATTTATTGCATATAGTGCTTTAAATAACGCCCATTGACAGGGGCATTGAGGATTTTACCGTCCAAATTCTCTAACAGAAATGAATTTGTCCCTTCAAAAGTTGAGACTTTGAACGATCCATACCAGATATGATCAAATTTACCATGTTTTGTTGAGTCTTCCTTCCTAGCATCCCATCTCAAAACCAAATCGTCGGGGAGGAACTCTCTATTTTTGGCCTTATGATCGAACAATGCTTTCATGTTGTCCTGGTATTTCTGCATCCTTTTGTCCACCTCAGTCCTGTGCTATTGGACCTCAATCAGCTGATTTATTCTTCTTGTGACATGGTTTGGCTCTTCTTTCTCATCTTGCCAGAGCTTCATCACAAGGAGCGCTAGATTTATAGGTACTACCACATCAATCCCGTATACCATTTGGAAAGGAGAAGTACCAATGGATCTCTTCGTACCTATCCGATTTTCCCATAAAGCTTACTTCAAATGTACATGCCAAGATCTTTTGTTTTCACTCAACACCTTCTTAATTATTGTAATTAAAATTTTATTTGATGATTCGTCTAACCTGTTTCCTTGAGGGTAATATGTCGTGGAGTGGCCCAATATGATGTTATATTTTTGGCAAAATCTGACCATTGCCATAGACTTGAATGCTTGGGCGTTATCCATTACTATCTTTCGGGGACAGCCGAATCTGGACAATATGCTCTCTTTCAGGAAATCTATTACCACTGAATCGGTCGTCTTTCTAGGTGGAATAGCCTCCACCCATTTGGTGAAGTAATATGTAGCAGTGAGGATCCATTTGTGTTGAGCGCTGGAATGTGGGTTGATTTTGCCTATAAAATATAACCCCCATTGTTGAAAAGGGGCTTCAGTTTTGACACGGACGAGAGGTAGCACTGGAAGTTTTTGTTTGCCTGCGAGCAACTGGCAAGGGTTACCAGCTCTGACTTTGGCGTTGAAATATGAGAATAGTTTAGGCCAATAATATCCTGCCCTCGGGATTTTATAAGTTGTTTCCCTCCAAGCATGATGACCTCCGCATACTCCTTCATGAAATTCATTTATGACCCCTTTTGTTTCTGATTCTACCAAACAAACCAGTAGGAAGCCTAATGGGTCCTTCCAGTACAATTGGCTTTCAGATATACAGTACTTCACCGCATGCAGCTTCAATGTTCTGGATTTAGCTGGAGACAGATCGCTAGGGAATTTTAGGGTCAGTAAGTAGGACATTATGTCTTTATACCAATCCGATAAGAAAAACTTCATTTCGATTATGGTTATAGCTATTTGGTCATCGGGCTCATTTACGTCCCCACATCCTTCATATCCTTGCAGTTTATTCATTTCGAGTGATCTGAAATTTGATTCAGCTAAGAGCTTAGCCAAACCCTATCCCTTTACTAGCTTCGTCGGTTTCACCTCTAAATCGAATTCTTGAATTTTAGCAAGCCACCGACCCCTCTTCCCGTCGCTATCGGGCTGAACCAATATATCCTTTACAGAACTAGTGGGAACGTATGCAATTATCTTGGAGTGTAGCACGTAGGTTCTAAAATCCTTCAACGCCTTCACCATAACATACACTTGCTTTTCCATTATATCATATCTCAATTCAACGTCTCTAAGAATTTTACTAAAAAAAGCTATTGGTTGCTTGAAACCTTCTTCATTCTTCTAGAGGAGTACTGCTACCACTGTGTGTTCGGAGGCGAACGAGAAAATGAAGAAATCCTTTAGATAATCAGGGCTTGCCAGCACGGGCGCTTCACTGACAACTTTCTTGATGCGTATAAATGATGCTTTAGCTTCGACCGTCCATTTCACTTCGTTGTTCTTCTTTAGCATATCTGTGATCAATTTCACAATTTCAACAAAGTTTGGGATAAATCTTCTCAAAAAAATTATTTTTCCTAAAAATGACTGAATTTCTTTTACATTTCTAGGAATATTTATGGTTTCTATAGTTTCTACCCTTTTAGGGTCGATTTTAATTTCGTCTCGAGACACAATGTGGCCCAAGAGCTTACCTTCTTGCATCACAAAGTGAGACTTCTTGGGGTTTAAAGACAAACCGAATTTTTGGCATTTTTCGAACGTTTGCTTCAGATGTATCAGATGGTCTTCATTGGATTTAGAAAAACAGTTAGATTGTCAAGGTATATAACCATGAATTTATCTCTCTCACCGACGAAAGCGATATCCATAGCGCGTTGGAAACTGGCCCCTGCATTCATCAGGCCAAAAGCCATTTTGTCATACATAAATGTGCCCCAAGGGGTGGTGAAAGCCGTTTTTTCTTTATCATGCTCATTGACAACAATTTGATTGTAGCCCAAAAACCCATTGATCATCGACATCCTATTTTCCCCAACTACTTTTTTCAAAACGTGATCCATTTTGGGTAGAGGATAATTATCTTTGAGAGAGGACTTATTTAGATTTCTGAAGTCCACACATAGTCTGATCTCCCCACTCTTCTTCCTAACTGGGACTAGGTTCACCACCCAGTCAGAGTACCTGAGAGGTACAATTATTTTTGCATCTAAAAGCATTTTCACTTCTTTTTCAACCAGAGGCAGTAAAAAGGGGTTGATTTGTCTGAGCTTCTGTCTGAAGGGTTTAACACTTGGTTTCAAAGGTATCTTGTGCTCGATCACAGAGGTGTCATAGGTTCTGAGCTCATCGTAAAACCATGCAAAGACATCCTTATACCGTCCGAGTAAGTCCGTATACTTACTTTTTATCTCAGGAGGAAGGTACTTTGATAGTTTCACTATCCTAGGTTCTTTGGCGGTGCCCACATCATAGTCTTCAACCTCCTCCAGTTGGGGATGCAAGGTAGACCTCAGAGGCATGTCGTTTTTATCAAACAACCTTTCTAGAGGTATCAGGCCCTTAGGGATTTGATTACTTTTAAACAATAGTAGGCGATGATTTACGATTTTTTCTCGGAACTCCTGAGGCTCCTCCCCTTCCTACATAATCTAGGTATTGTCATTTTGGTTTTCCTAGTCAATGTGAGTTTCGGAGAAATCAGCCACCATTTCCAGGAAATTTCTGATATGTTCGTCATCTTTGAATACCTGCTAGTGTTGTATGTTGTTTGGTATGGATGGTTTGTGCCTTACCTCTATGTGGTATTTTAATTTGAAAGTGGTAGGGGGTGCGAAAGTCGATGCTGCTTTGGCCAGCGAATCAACTTGCTGGTTTTCGGCTCATGGGATGAAATGAACTTTTACTGATGAAAATAAATTTTCCATTAGATCCCAGGCACAATTTCTATAGGACCTCAGTCTTGGGTGCTTGGCTTGGTACTGTTGATTTACCTGCTTCACAATCAATTCTGCATCCCCATAGACCTCTAAGTTCTTTATGTTTAGCTTCTTGGCAGCTTCCAGTCCCAAGAATAGAGCTTCATATTCACAAACATTGTTTTTGTAGTCTATGTCCCACTATAGCCTGTAAGAGAAGGGGATGACAAATTCATTTTCAGGTGCTACGAAAAGAACTCCCGCACCTTCTCCTTCACACGATGAAGCACCTTCAAAAAACATTTTACAAGTTCCAATGCTACGCACATTTTTAGATGTCTATTCAGTTTTGATTTCATCAATATAAATTTCTTCCGTACAATTATTTTCGCTATCGTCAAAAGACAAAATACAATTTCCCAGGTCTTGATCGGTGACATAAACAGGGTAATTGTTAGGATTCTAAGGACCACTTACCGTATATGCCAACCGTGTTT
The DNA here is from genome assembly GCA_032191745.1 of Picea mariana. NCBI lineage: Eukaryota > Viridiplantae > Streptophyta > Pinopsida > Pinales > Pinaceae > Picea > Picea mariana. The sequence goes on along the minus strand of JASDQU010394187.1, from coordinate 1,237 downwards.
CCCTGTATAACCGAGTGAACTGCCTGCCAAAAACAGGGATTGTGGCGTAGGTCATATCCAGCTGAAGGGACCCCCCAAGCTTGGATCCCCAAGATCTAGATAATAGCAAACCATACTTCGGGGGTATATCAGTGACAAATACATCCATTAGGACATTTTTCACCGGAATCTGGGTGAGGGTGACTACTAAATCTTTGATCATGCCCATGCACTTAACTCTCCTTGAATCAAACGAGTAAAGATCTCCATAGGGTCTGGTGATTTCGAGGCATAGTCTATCCATAATAGATTTGGGCATTACTTTATGAGAGGTCCCAGATTCAAGCATGAAATTATGCAACAACCGATCATGCACTTTCAGAGTAATATAGAAGGGGGCGACGATATCTCTGGCACCTTCAAAATGTGGACCAAAAGTGATATTAGGCTTATCATATTCCATATTTATCACATCAGACTGACTCTCTAAATCTGAAAAATTTATCATCTTGGTTATTTTCTTTCAGTACACAGGATTCTTCGCCAACTTGACCAAAGGTATTGGTATCTTGATCTTATTTATATCATTTTCTAGGCAGAAAATTCCTGCAATTTTATCCGTTTCCTTGGTTGAAACTTCAAACTCTTTCCTATCCATTTTATTTGTTTGCATTGTTTTATTTTCTGCGGTTCTGGGCATTTCAGGTGTCCACGTTTCAACTGTATTAGTTCTTCTTGCTTGGGTTCCAACCTCTTTTATGTTGGTATTCTGCGAGTCTACCCCTTTGTTATTTCGCATCTCGGTCTCTTTCTGGACGAGCTCGTATGTTTCGCCCCTAGGAAAAATTTTCTTGGGTTGAGCAGTCGACACAAGTTTGTTTTTAGGCCTCAGATTGTATTTATGTTGGAGCTCAACCATTATGGTTTCAACCATTCCTTTATAAGCGAGATCATCAAAGTTGTTTAGGTTATTATCTTCACCTCATGATTGTTCAATGTTTAGAGACTTCTCATAATCTTCTTTCATCAAATGAGGTTGTATACAGTCATCGCCTAAATTGTTTACGTCTTCTTCCAAATCCTCGAACTCTTGCATATCATTTCCTCCAATAAAATTTTCATTTTTTAGAGGTGTTTGAATTTTTTGATCTTCATTTTTAATCTGTCTTTGTTGAATCTGAGGATTGGGGTTTCTCCTGAATTCTCTCTTAACGAATTGATCAAATTTGGATTGGTCTAGCTCCATTCTTTAGATTTC
>JASDQU010394185.1:0-10888 GCA_032191745.1 Picea mariana | reverse complement strand
AATTGTTTTTGAAAATTGACATCGTTTGGAAAACTTTCACATTGAGCAATTGCATGGTTCACAAAGTCTAATTGCCCTTTTTTCTATAGCTTTGCAACACAACTAGATGCTTCCTTAGATAACTTAATATTGTCACATTGTCCCTTGTATTACCTTTCAAATATCTATTTGATGCCTTGTTATTATTTTCAACCTAAAAGTTATAGCTTTCTAAATTTTTCATTTCTACTCAATTGTGTCATGATGTCACTAGTTCAATAATTCTAAAAGACTAACTTCTGTCACCTGTAACATAAAATATGCCAGGAATCAGAATTATTTTTACATCAAGTGTAGTTAGGATTTATGATTTTGAACACACAACAATTCTTGGATTTGAAATCAGATGCTCCAACAAAATTCTATATAAACATGGAATTGACGACTTTGCACTTTTACATTTTCTCCACACTTGGAATTTTTAGCCAAAAATGGTTATCTCCCAAATGGAGAAAAAWTGGCAAAAAMTCCCTCAAGACAATTTTTTTTTAATTRATGAGTAGATAAAATGTCGACTAAATAAAATTTTATGGATTGGTAATCTGGGGTCCCTTTTCCTCTAAAGATTTCAAAAATCCCCAAAAAGTGCTCGAGAATAGTGTATTTTTCCATGTTTGGGGATCTCCACACCAATGCCTTTTGAATTTTGTCAGTATCCCAAATGGGTATATTCATGCCTTGTTTTTTAGCTATCTACAAAAAATTCACCTTTATTTGGGCTGTGGTTACTAAGCACAACCCAAATCTTCAAAAATCACTAATTTGTTTTTTTTGGAAAATTGAAACAAAATGGGCCTATGGCCCTCACTGACACTTTTATATCCCTTGTCACTACAGAAATATCCCTTAAATTTCATATAAATCTGAGACAAAATTCTCCTGATATAGTCAAAACAATTTTTTGACTCTAGATTTTTTTGTAAACTTGTCTATTTTCTCCTTCCCTTTCCTCCTTTTCTTTCTCTTCTTTCTCTTCTTTTCTCTTTTTCTTCTCTTCTCTTTCCCTTCTTCTCTTCCTTTCCCTTCTTATTTTTTTAATTTATTCTCCATCGACGAACCACAAAAATTTTATCCTTGACAAACTCAAAATTTTTCCTTCGACATGCTCAAATTTTCCACTTCGACGAACTCAAAATTTTGCCTTCAATGGACTTAAACTTCCTCTTCAACAAACTTGAAATTTTATCTTTCGATAGACTCTCAATTTTTTTCTTTCGACAAACTAAGTGATTGGCTCTTTCAATGGACTTCAAAACTATCTTTCGATGACCCTCAAAATGCACTTTGACATACTACAAAATGCACTTCGAAGAACCTCAAAATACACTTCGGCGAACCTCAAAATATACTTCAACAAACTTCAAAATTCACTTGAACAAACTTCAAAATGTAATTTGGTAAACTTCATAATACACTTCGACGAACGTCAAAATGCACTTCAGGGAACTTCAAAATTCACTTTGGCAAACTTCAAAATGTACTTCGGAAAACTTCATAATACACTTCGACGAACTTCAAAATGCACTTGGAAAAACTTCAAAATGAACTTCGATGAACTTCAAATTCTTGGTTTTCAGTGGACTTATTCAACTAGTCGTCGCCAAACTTTTTCAACTTATTTTCAGCAGCTAAAACACACTTCTCTTCGGTTGGAAATTAAACATGGGTTTTACAGCAACTTCAAATTTTCTTCATTGACAAACTAGGAAATTTGCAACTTCGATAAGTTAAATAATTTCTCATCTCAGTGAAATTATTTAACATATAAATTTTGTCCAAATACAAAATGAATATGGACCATTGATCTTAAGATCAAAATGATCTCAACCATCCATTACACTAAGCTTCATGGCTTTCATAAAAACACAAAATTTGACCTCACATGCCAATTTTTAATTCTACAACTTGCAGATCAATTAAATTCATCATCCCTTTCATGATTATGAGGGAAATTCAACTTGAAATTGCTCAAAAATTTGGGGATTTCATGCATATTATACCATTTAACCCAAATTAATGTAGAGTAAAAGGTCTACAACCATGAATTTAGTAAATTCACACTAATCTTTGGTCCATATCGGTCTATTGTTGAACCAAAAGCTATGATACCAAATTGTAACATACCCATTACCAACAAACACAAAAAAATTCTCTGATACCAAATTGCAACGTACTAAACTCCATTTTTGGGACACGTTACTAGAAAAATGACTTAGTAGGTAAATATAATACCATTTTAATATGTGAAATATTCACAACATGATATACCAAACTCATGCAACTAACAACAGATTACAATCCATGAATGAAGATCATTAATCCATACACAACATTCAATATTTACATAAAACATATTCATAGTGGAATTAAACATAAGCGATAACAATAAAAACTTATCTCTCAATAAATCACCAACTAGCTGCATACGAAGGATGATCCTCCTAGCTGTAGGAATTTCCATTCATTTTCTCTCAACAACAAGCCACCCAGAGATAAGGCTATGAGTCGATAAGAAGGTCTAGCCCTCTTGCTTGTCCACTCTTCACACTTAGAAATCCCTATTTCCCCTCAACCTGCACAACCTAAGGAATGGGATTATACTTATATACCATGCAATCCATTGGTCCTTCCCACTTCCCTCTAGGGATTGAGTGCACATGGTTGGCTAAGAAAACTCACAACAACCTTGTCAAGGATCTTGATAAATTCTCATCTACATGAAAACACACTGTAGGAACACAACCCAATTTACATGCACACATCCCACAATTTCAACATAAACTTATCCCTCTAATGGTTGTTCTCATACACAATATGGCCGGTAATCTTTTTCCACACCCATCTCCCCCTTACTGTCCAAAAATATGCATGTAAAAATTGTCCCCTCTTACTTGAATTTCCTTCTTCTCCCATGTTTGCTTGACTCTCACATTTCCTTCATGCTTGCTTGTACATATCCCATGCTATCATAATTGGGTGAGTTGACTCCCTCACCAAACCTCGTACATGAATTCAATGATTGAGTTTTCAATAATCCAAAGGGAGGATTAGATGGTAATGACATATAAACTTAGGATAATGACATAAATTTTCCCTTGGAACCCCCTTTAGCACCTCTCTCTTTTGAAATTATATTCCCCCATCGTTATTGTCCCTCTCGTATTGCATCCAATGATGTGTAACTATTAGAAATCCATTATACAATTTACATAGATCGTCCCTTGGCCATATTGATCAATGCAGGCTCTCTGGCTTGAGACATACTGGCTCACCAACCTAATTCACATTTGCATGATTACATTATAATTTATGGGGATTAAAACTAGGTATGTTACATGCTTTTATGGTTGTTGGGTTAGAAGCAGGGATTCCTTTGTGCAACAATTTCATTATTGATATTTTAAGTTCTGGAGTTTGCAAAGCGCTTGGGTTTTTGTGGGCCTACAAAATATTTGATGACATAATCTATGCTCATTTGGACATAGCTCCCATCACTAGTTCATATTTGCTACATCAAATTCATTGTGCAAGTATTATTAGTATGGAGAACAAGGATGTGTAGGAATTTCAAAGAGTCTTGAGAAGGCACAAGGACTTCATCTAGTCCAATAGGGGCTTATTGTTCTATGTACTTATAAATTCCATGAGAGTGAGCATCTATGCATCTCTCATCATTAAAACATCATGAGCTTGTTATTCCAATAGAAGAAAAGGATCGATATCCTTGAGGAAGAATGTAATATGCTCTACAATATAGCTCTTGATATTTAAATGGATACTTCACCTACTGCTTTAAAGAATTTGGTCAAATCTAAGTTCAAAAAGGAGGAAATGGTCCACCAAGTAAAGGACCCAATAGAAATTGAGAAGAAAAATCACCCCCAATCAAATGATGATCGAGAAGAAGAAAATAGTCTTCATGTTCATCATTAATTTCTATGTATTTATGTGTTATTAGGTTGTTAGGTGTTTTTGTGAAGAGACCGCATGTAGGCTAACTTGAGACATATATTTATTAGTATTTTGTAAGATTATTTTTGTAACCTCAAACAACTATTTATGTATGTTCGAGATATTTGAACCAATCTTATGTAAATAATTTCTATCCTCAACTGCAGCTTTTGAATATACAAATAAAATTTTTGTTTCGTCAAAAAAAAGAATCAGCTCTTCTCAAATTAATTTTTCCTTTATGTATGAGAATTCAATCCTTATTGCAAGTGTGTTAATTTCCCTTCAATTGTGTGCTTACAAATACCTTCATAAGAATAATAATAATAATAATAATATGATGGTGTGGCTTAGGATGATGGTTACAATGTTTATGACATATTAAGATCTAATCAGTATGGCTCCAGTCAAGACTTCTAATTTGATTTGTGTCTCTTGTAGTTAAACTCAATATTTCCCTGTGATGGTAGTAAACTACCTTTTTATGGGAAGAATTCCCCAAAGTGTCGACCCTAGGAACGAGCATCTTTTATTCCTCTATAGATGTCTTAATTGGTGAGAAAACCATTCATTTGATCCAATATTGATTCTTGAAATTGGATACAACTTTTTAGTTTCTTGATACCACCTATGGTTTTCCAACTGATTTTACTAGGTAAAAACTAGTTTTACCACTAGAGTTATCCTACTAATGTTGTTGTGAGGAGTGTTCTCTTTGTCCAAATGAGCTTATATCTAGATTCTTCTAGGTGACTCAATTGAACCTCTGACTAATGCGTTGGACATGCTCAACCTTTGAATAGTTGAAGCTCTTGGCTAGTTGGGAGGACGTCTAATTATTTCCTCTTAGCCACCACCACTCCTTGATGTAGAGCATCATTGACCAACTCTTTGAATCCTCTACCTCAAGCTTCTGCAAAGTGTTGGTTAAATGGTGTAATTGCACCTTAGGGTGGACTAGGAGATGTCCCATTGCTCTCAAATTTGAATCGATAAGAGTAGAGAGGGAAATTTTCTCCTTTGTAAATTGCATTACACCCTCTCCATATGTCTGTAGCCAGGATGGTTGATAAATATCTCCTATGGAGAGAGACTGTGCAAGTGGATCATCTTTTATGAAACTTGACATCTGAGTAACTCACCTTTAGAAGCTAAATTACTTGCAGATTGGTTTCTTCTAATTAGGAGGCTTTCTCTTATAAGGGCCTGACACGTGTTTGTGGAGGAAGTAGATGGAATGAAATGATTCACTACACCTGGAAATGATATTATGGGATTTGTAGATTTCTCAGGTGTGCGTGTGGAGCCAATGAATCTTTTCCTTTATCAGTTGCAAGTAATGGTGTAATGATTTGTAAGGACACTTAGACGTGAGGCCAAATGTCATGTTGTATGTCATCTTATCCATCAATTAATTTGGTGTGTCATCATTATATCCCGCACTCATTTTAAATATCCTTCCTCGTACATTTTATGACCACGCGTCACCTTTCCTTTGGATCAATTCCTTTGAAAATTTGGAGAGGGCTCGAAATTTTGAGTGATGTCATGTTGACATCATCATGGTCCCATGAACATGTGGCAGCTTTATATTGGTCCATGTTGGCACTTATGTGGAAATGGGTTAGAGTATTTGTCTCCTAGCTTGGGTTGTTGTTTTAGATCTCGAGTGGGCCCCTTTATACAGGTGGAAACTTTCAAATTTCCTTGATAGGTGCTCTGCTAGCATGCCATGTTATCACTAATCTTCCTGAGTGTCCCTGGTGGAATGCTGAGTCAACTCCATGTTGTGTTGAGTGGGTGGACACGTGGCGCTTAGTAATGGGTGGATGAGTGATTTAGTGAAACCATAATACCAGTCTCACAACCCAATGAGGGTGGTTTTTCCTTCCATGCTCTTTTGGGGTGACACCATTCACTTGTGACATGTGTCTCCTCAAACCACCATCACACTCATTATGCTTCTTATCTCATGTGCATCTTTATGGTGTAAAATTGATCACTTGTCGTAGATTTGCCTTGCTTGCAATCATTCGATGATCAGGCCCTACACCTCTGTAGACACTTGGTTCTGGGGATCTAGTCTCATGGTAATCCTTGCAGATAAAATGGATTAGGTCATTTTGAGGTGCGATGGGTCATGTTTTAGCTTCGGATAAGAGCCCAAGCACTTAAATATTTTCTTTAGGCACCTAGGGCGGGGATTTTTCTAATATTTCCTTTAAGGTGCTTCAAAAATACTAGCACTTTCTAACCAAGGGATTTGGGAGCTCACATTTTATCTCTATCCTATCCATTCTTGGCCTTATAACCTTGGTAAACCTTCAATTTAGTGATAGGGTCAAATATGATACTAACACTACCATTCAAAATGATCTTGGTCGTTGATCCATCAAACTTCTCCCAATTCCGTCGATAAGTCTTGATCGTCGATTTTCTCTACTTTCCAAGCTCTAAAAGAAAATCTTGATTGTTGATCGGCTCCAACCTCCTAACAACCGAAAATGAATTTAGACCGTTGATCTATCTCATTTTCCCAACTGCCAAAAAGAATCTCAGTCATTGATTTTCTTGACCTTGCTAACTCTGAAAAACCTTATAAGTTTTTAAATTTATTAAAATGAATCTAAGTTGTTGATATCGATATCAAACGTGATCTCAGTCATCGATTCATAAAACTCTCCCCAACTCCTTTGGCTACCATTAAAATGTAAAATTTGGCCTTGTAGGTCGAATCTAACCTTGCATTCTAGTCAATTGATGCCATTAAACATCTTAGAAATTTCTGAGGTAATTAAATCTCAATTTTTTTTCATGAATTTGGGGATTTATCTAATTATCGTCCTTTTCCCCAAATTCATCACAAATTAAAATTTGTAACAACAATTTTACCCAAATTCGCAGTGGTTATTTTCACATGCAAGTCCAATGTTGAAATTAAGCTCTGATACTACTCGGTAACATACCCAGCCCTAAGATGGAACACATTACTGCTAAAATGACCCAATAAAAAATTTTGATACCAAATCTAAATGTGGAAATAACACACAACATGACGTTCTAACTCATGCAATTGTCCATATTGAATAAAAACATAAATGCAATTGCTTAACTATGCACATCGATATCTAAAAAACATACAACAACATTCCACTACATAAATAGATATTTTAATACATCATTCTTCTCACGGCAAGTAGCATTAACCAAATAACTCATAGTAAAATGCACAACAAATATATCAACATTTAACATGAATAAACACAACAATAAGAGCACTTATCTTAAGAAATATGCAACCTGCTATAGAGGACAGAAATTCCACCCAACCATAGACTTGTTGTTCCAGTTCTCAACAACAATTCACCCATGATTTGGGGCTATGAATCCACAAGGGATAATATTCCCTAAGGCTAGCTAATGTCCCCCTCTCTATAGTAAATTCTTACTGCTAATTCCATTCCACCATCTCTTTTCCCCACAACCTACACAAACCAAGGAATGGAATCCCCCTTCATTGCTCACAGTCCCTCAATCCTTTCCACTCCCCTCCAAGGATTCCATCACAGGTTGGACATGAAATCTCTTTGTTGGGATGTCAGGAATGTTGATGTTTTGGTAGCATCAGACTATTACTTCCACATAGGCATGTGTTTTTCATGTGGAAGTTGTCAAAAATATTATAGTCTTGAGTTTACTTTAGTTAGAAGGAATTAATTAAAGTAAAATTGTATTTATTAGTGAATTGAGTTATTTAAGGACATGCTTAGCATGCATCATGTAATCTAAATCTTAAGTGGGAATGAGAAGTAATATCAACAGTAGATCACTTTGGATATTAGAAATAGATTGTAACTCATGATTATAAAAGAAAGGTTGGGGTATAGGAGAAATCACTTTTGATGAGAGATCAAAGGTAGGGACTTGTGTTGAGGGAGTCAACACAGTCAGGACTTTGAGAAGAAGTCACTTGGTGAGAGACCAAGGTTGGGACTTGTGCAAGATACACTTGTGAGAGACCAAGGTAGGGACTTGTGTGAGATACACTTGTGAGAGACTTGGTGAGAGACCAAGATTGAGGATAACAAAGAAGGACTTTTGCTTACACTAGAGTGAGGAGAACTCACGGGTTGGGTGAAGAGATTTCATCCTGGTATTGATGAGAGGGTTGGATCACAAAGGATCATGATTCAATATCTTGATAGGTGGAGAATGATTTTCATCTAGAGGTCAGACAAGTCAAGGAGGAGAGAGAGCAGAAGCATCCACAGGTGGGTTTGGGAGGAAAAAAGACATAGGAAAGAGAAGATTCATACGAAGGTTGTTGTACAGGATTTCTATATGCATCTGCAGATATCATAGGGAACATGTGTAAATGTATGTGGGTCTGATAAGGGAAAGGCACAAACATCCACGAGCCAAAGAAGGGAAATTTGTCGATGCATTGGGAAACATGTCGGTACAAGGTCGTACAAAAGCAGAGGAGTTTACAGGTTTCTCTACAGTGAAAAATTATCTATGTGGGCTATTATCCTTATTGTAGGAGCTCTGAGTTGACCTTAATAAAAGCATCATTGGACTGGTTTTCCCTCTAGGTTTTTTCCAGGCGTTGTTTACCTAAAATTCTTGGTGTTCTTATGTGCTTGATTTGGTTTCCTTGTTTATGATTCCGCTGCATGTTTCATTGAGTAACCTAGCTGTGATTTGATTTAGTAAATATGTGTTGCTTAGAATTAACTTCCTGGTGCTAGGTTGAAGGGAAATATCAACATGGTATCAAAGCATACCTAGGGTTGAGAAAAGAAGATTCAACAAGGAATTCTACAGTTGCAACATGAATTCTCTCAGCATCAGAACGCGTGCTTCCCTTGACAAATTTTGAACAGAATGTAACTCACATGCCCACAACCTCTTTCTCCATGAAATTATAGCTCCAAAAAAATACCAGACATGCCCACAATAGCTACCTTCAAGATTCAACACTCAAAACTCCTTTTTTGTCCAGAAAACTCAATGTAAAAACAACTCTCCATGCAAAAACGTGAATGTGTAATTTTGGGCTCCTACCCATACAAATTTTCTCTCTTTCTCTTTCTTTCTTGAGTTTCACTCTTACCCAAGCTGATTGTACTCATCCCCCATGCTCTCAATAACTATGGAAAGTGACTCTCACACCCACCCTCTTACATGAATTCAATGATTGGGCTCTAGAACACTCAACCAGAAAATAGAGGGTTCAAAGTAAGGATAATTTAGGAAGAAATGGTTTGGGTTTAATAAGCATGGATAAAATCTCCCCCTTGGACCACTTCCCTCTCTTGTCGAAAATAAGCCCCAAAATCTATGTCCATGTCCATCTGCAACTAGCGATACATTTTATTCATTATATTCAATTTACATCATTTACATATTACATCACTTGGCCCTCACCCATACATTACATTTACAATATACATCATTAGTTTGGGGCTTGAAAACAGGTATGGTATAGATAACTTTAGATAGTCATGTCATCTTGGCCATATTATATAGTTGGAATTCCTACACCTACCTTGTATCTTATAAACCTATTTTTTTTTCTTTAGTTTCTTTAGAAACTTGGTCAAATTAGACTATTTGTTGGTTGGAAAATTGTGGCCACTCTAGTTTTCTCCTCTATAGAGAATCTATCTTGAATCTATGAATTTAGCAAGACTTTTCTAGCATCCTTTACTATCAAGGAAATCACAACTTAAAATTCATTAATTCATTATCCTTTTACATGGCATCCTTTTGAAGTTACTCAAAAGTGCTCTCAAGCATTTTCTCTAAGGCTTAGTCTGTTGAAATTACTAAGACAACTGAGAGGGGGGGTGAATCAGTTGTTACTGTGCTTAAACAATTTTAAGTCTATTAAAGCATTTTTAATCTTTCATCAAGTGACCATCAATATTATACATCATATGAACAACATAAATAATGAGCATCAATCACACATAAGATATACACAGAGACAGATTTTCATGAGGAAACCCATAAAAGGAGAAAACCTCTTCTTCTTCGAAATGATAAGCGGTCTTTTAAGTTTTGTACATCATCTATGTTTGAGCACCAACTCAAAGTGAGGCTACTAACTCTGTTTTACAAGCTCCAACTTTTTGAGAGCACCAACTCTCTAGTTTCTCTAGCACCGACTAGAAGGAAGCACCAACTCCCTGAGTGTTCCAGCATCCAATGAATGGAAGCACCTACTTCCACTTATACAAGCACCAACTTGCATACAGAAAACTCTATGTTTTCCCAAGCACCGCCCTGCCACCCTGTTTTCTAGCCACAACTAGATGGAAGCTACAACTCCCAATATTCAAGCACCAACTCGAATATCAGAGGACCAAAGTCCTCCCTAGATGTTGAAGGAAAATCTCCCTGTGGACAGGTAGATCTCCTCAAAGAGCTAGACTCTTAACTCTAAGACAAAAATTTCTTATCATGGTCACTGACTTCCTGTAGATCTAGGTGGACTAGTGTGTGAGGAGGAAGGAGAAAAGAAGTACCTTTTACCGGTGTTTGTCCCTGCACGCTCCAAGTTGAGCTCCAATCTTTCGCTCCTCGATAAGCCCTATAGACAAACAAAGTACGACTACTTCCTACTCTATCAAGATTAGTCCGAAATAGTTCTATCTACTAAAGAGACAAATTCATGTGAGATTGAACACGAATTAGAAAGAAACAGGCCAAGCAAATTATATTAATGAAGACAAAACATTGCTTACATCCATAGATGGATTGCAGCAGTTTCGTCAAGTCCTCCTTGTCTACCCCTTGCTCAAAATATCCACGATCCAAATGATGATGGCTTCACCGATTGCTCCCTATGAGATCTTAGGTCTCTTGTCTCCAAAATATCTCTATTCCAGCA
>JASDQU010394182.1:0-10888 GCA_032191745.1 Picea mariana | reverse complement strand
CCAAAATAGGCGCAGTGACCATTTTCTATTTTAGTGTGTCGAAGCTCTACTGGAATTCCTCTGTCCATTGAAACTTACTATCATTTTTAATAGATTTTCCATAGGTGTTGTTATTTGTGTGTAACCCTTAATAAACTTTCTATAATATCCATTGTGTCCCAATGTAGTGTGCAACTGTCTAACCGAAGTAGGAGGAGGTAGATCAACAATGATATCAATCTTGGAAGGATCTACCAACAACCCCTGCTTACACACAATGTGTCCTAACAACACTCCAAAAGGGGAAAAGAAAATATACTTCTTCAAATTCAGGGCAATCTAACATTGCCTGCACTTATCTAACACTAATCTCAAACATTCATTATGATATTTCAGTAAACTAAAAATGGTCCATTCATCAAAGTATGCCTCCAAAAACTTATGTAAAAAATCATTTAATGCTTCGATCACCACCCTAGAAAATATGGCTGGTACATTCTTCAAACCAAAAGGCATCACAATGTACTGAAAATAAACCAGTATGTTTTAAATGTAGTTTTATCTCTATCCTCCTTAGCAATTATGATATCGTGATAGCCTGAAAATCCATCTGTGAATGAATAAACTTCCTTTCCTCCTACATTATATAGAACTTCATCAATAAAAGGTGTAGGAAATGGATCATGTGAACATGAATCATTCAATTTCCTTAGATCTACACAGATTCTGATTTCTCCTGGCTTCTTATCTTGGACCACCATAGGGTTGATCCATTCAGATTCTTCAATTGGTTCTAGATTTATGCTTCCATCATTCTATCTAATTCAATCTTAACTTTTTTTTTGTACTTGGGATTTAGTCTGTAAGGCCTCTGCTTGAGAGACCTTGCATCTGCTTTCAAAGGAATCTTCATTTCTCCCATGGGCCCTTTATTTCCCTTCATGTATGTGAACTTGGTTGGAAACAAGTCTTGATACTCATGCAATAGTTCTATAATCTTACTAATAGTAGCATCATCCCAATAGTCTCCAACATTTTCTAACTTAGGTTCTTGCTCTATTCCAATGTTAATATTCTTAATTTTAATAGGTTGCCCAACAAAACGTAATTCAATCCCTGGCCCTGCTATATCTCTTTGTCCTTCAGTTTCTGAAATGTTCACATTCCTAGGGTCATCATCCTCATCAACATTAATATTATAACAACTTTGTAACCTTTGAAGAGGTGTAGTCCATTCATCTTCTTCTTGTTCAAGAGGGAGGTTAGGTACTTCCTTAAAGGCCTTATGTCTTACAATTTGTAAAGCCTGGTCTATTGTGGGGTACTGAATTTCAAATAGGAATGTAGCTATAAATTTATGGGCCATACCATACCAATTTGTAGTGGCTAAGCACATTTTTTCTTGAAGATACCAGTTGATAGGCGTAGTATCTAAGGTGTTAATGAATTTCCTTGAACATCACATTATCACCAAGTTTGGGATCCCTGACTCTCTTGTGTTTGAAAATGAAACACACTTTTCATCATTGAAATTATCTAAGTTTTCTTTGTAAAAGGGGATTACTTTGAAATACGCAACCAACTATTATCCTCATGGAAATGGTTTGGTTGAATCCAAAAAAAAGAACCTGATTTGAATACTTAAGAAAATAGTAGTTGATCACCAGAGAAACTGGCATAATGCTCTACCCAATTCCCTTTGGGATGATCATGTCACTCCTAAGGCCTCAATAGGGACCTCCCCCTACTTTCGTGTTTATGAGAAAGAATTTATCTTAACATTTACCTTCCTTCCCTACAACTTACCTAGCAGTCATGTAGGAGAGAATGTCCCATCATCCAATGACATATTGATACTTTTTTGAACTTAGAAGAAAATCGTACCAAGGTAAAACACAAGTTCAAAACCCATCAACAGACCGTTAAGCGCTAGTTTGATGAGAATTATGCCAGTGAGAAATATTTCAAAGTTGGAGATCTTGTCCTTAAATGGGACAAGCCTCATGAGCATAAAGGAAAACATTCAAAATTCCAACAATTATGGCTTGGTCCCTTCGTGATAAAAGAGAAAATTGGCCAAGGAATTTACTGGTTACAAAATTTTGAAGGGGAAGCTGACCTCCTCCTCATAAATGGCCAAATCATGAAACACTATGTCAACTAGCCTCTATGGAAACTCCCTCATTGTATATAAATAAAAAAGTGTGTTTTTCACTTATGTTTCTTGCCTAGTTTTACTTTGATTTTTGTTTGTTTTTAGATTCAATGCTTTGTAGTTTATTTGATTTTCAAGCTTTACTCTTCCATATTAAAAACTGTCACTCTGAATTTCTCAAATTTTTAATAGCTTAGTCCTTGAAATGTTTCTAAAATGTAGCACATTTGGTGCCGACATCCTAATAACTATGTTCATTGGCCTCCAGACACAATACATCCTCAAATGTATGGCTATTTTTTGCATCACTTTAAGTTAGATCTAGTAGAGGAACATAGTTCATCGATATACAAGCATCATGAATTTAAATACGACAAAGTAAGGAACCAAGGGCTCAGCCTAAGAACATATTTGTATATTTCTTAGACTAAGAAGTGATGGTTTAGGAAGAGACATTTGTAGTATTCCAGAGAATGTTACTTAAGGAGTTCACTCATCTATAGTCGAGTTTTCAAATCTCACTATCACAGGTGTCAACCTTAGTGCCTTTAAAGGAAAACTGGAATTCCCCCCATCCACCTCTCTCTAAGCATAAGAGAATTAAACTTCAAAAGATAAAGGCTTGGGTAAATGCATTCAAGATAATGTGGGACATGCAAGTATCTTCATCAGGGCTATGGATGCTTGTTGGAAGCGAAGCAAGTCTTTTGACACCGGGGTGACTCTATCGGGGTTATGGATGCTCACTAATAGTGGAGCAACACTAGATAAATGCATCACAACTTGTATTTCCAGAATTCCCAATGTTTTTTTCCCCATAATACTCCTCATGCCTCCCCTAGGTCATTTCTATATGAGTAAGTATGCGTTAAGAGACAATTTTTTCTGAGGCATGATCCTAACTTCCCCTTTGTATCATACAAATGTTGTCTCTTCAAAAATTGCATTCTACAAAAAAATATGGGACCTTTTCTTTCTCTCTTGATTTATACTCCATGCTTATTAGTCTATGAGAAGGAAGTGGTGATGCCATTAGAGTTTGAGGTACCAAGCCTCAGGATTTCACTTGTGACATAGATGTCAAATGACCAGTCACTGCTCTGATGGTTGGATGAGTTGTTGTAATTAAAAGAGGATCGATTGATTGCAAGATACAACTACATGGTTGAGAAACAATAACATAAGGGTTGGAATGATTGCAACATTCAACGTAATATTATAAAACCAAGATCATTAGTATTACTCTATGACAACAAGTTCCTTCAGCACCCTAGTAGGCTTTGGATATGCTAGTTAGGACATGTTAGCCCCCTCTCACTTATGGGTAACTAGAGGATATCATGTCTCATGTCTTGCAATGAAAACAACGATCTCGATAATGATGATGATGATGATCAATATTCTCCAAAAATAGTAGCCCCTCATATGTCTTCCCCCTCATCCAACTCAATTCATTGCACTGGATCAGCATGGTTCATCGGATGATGGTTGTCCAACACACATAAGGTACACTAGTCATTGTTTCATATAAAGTGTTTGTTGGCACAGGGGCAGACCCAGGTTTCAATGCTTCAACAATGTACGAACAAAACCCTAACTACCAGCCCTTTCGGAAAAACCTGCGAAGCATATGAAGTCTCATCTGAGGTAGAGGCAGGGGGAGTTGCAGGACTTAGGTGTCTACAAACAATCTGCGACACAAATCTGTGATTACAACACTTAACAGAGCACTTATCCAACAATATGCATTAGATTATAAGTCTCATTCACATCATAGATTAAACCCTTATTGTAGAACAACGCAGTAACAATAAATATCAAGCACTTCCAATCACTTAGTACATAAAATTAGCTTAGATCTAGCATTCATTCATCTTTAAGCATTAAGCAACAAAATCAAATGCATTCATTATACGTTATACAACAACACTAAGAAAATAAACAACATAAATCATAAATCACATTGCACAAAGCACACTAAGACATAAGATATACGTGGTTCACCCAAGTGTGGGGCTACATCCACCAACTTATTCTTCTTGCTTATTAGTCTTCAATCTTCTTACATTCATTTATTCTTGTGCACAAGGCCACAGAGCCAAGCTCCACAGAGGAAAGGAGATCTGTACGCAACGCGCCAGATCCTCTTTCCCAAAACCAGGTCAAGGCACGGAGCCAACTCCTTAGTAGCATAGAGCCTTACTTTACACATTATGTCTGCACAAAGAAACTTACAACCTCTTGCACTAAGCCAACATTAACACTTACAACATATTGTGCACATAGACAACCACATCATCCTCTTACATCGCTTAGCTACTTATTTATACATTTACAAAGAGGCCTAATCATGGGTAAACCCATGGGCCGACATCCCTTAACCCATTACATAAACCATAAAACCCTTTTTTGGGTCCACAAGCCCGCAAAATGAGTGAGATCCCATGCTCTCCACTTTGCCTGGGCACTCCATCTTCGACCAGCCTGTCGAAGTCCCAAAAGTGGTCAAACACGACCAATATTTCCTCAAAATTTGGTCAAGGGACAATAGGCCCCCAACACTCACCCGGGACTCGTCCCGAGTCACTTAGATCTGGGAAACACTGCTTCGAAGGCCTCGATCTTAGCTCAAGCTGCCTCGACTTGTTTCTTCACTAGAGCCTCCTGCTCGAAAAACTCCTAAATCAATTTCTCTGTAACAGTCCCTTCCAGGCATTATTCCACTGTCACAACCACTTGGTCTAGCTGCGAGCCTTGTCCTTCAATATCTTCAAAAATTGTGCAGGATTCGTCCTACACTAGTTGTAGCCTCTATGTAACTTCCATTACTCTGCTCTAGATGGTTGTAATGTGTTTTTGGACTGTGCATTGCTTCTGTGATCTCTTCATTTTCTCAACTACAGTAAGTGACTTCATCTATGCTTGGATAATGGAGGCTTATTGTTGTGCCTCCTGGAGTTTTTCTTCCAGTTTCCTCAGCTCCGGATCTTCTGCAAGGAATTCATAGGTCTACACACTACGATCACTCAATTTATTCCATTCTGAGGTGAGTGCCCTGATTCTTCCAACTGCACTCCTAGAAGCTTCATCCCTCTGATTGTGCACTTCTTGCGGAGTGCTCGACACTACTTGAAGCTCTAACTCAGTTATCCATGCTTGAAGTTGTTGAATGGCCTCAGCAAGCTTTCCCACTTGAATCTCGGTTGACTCTTATTCCTTTTGTGCCAAGCCCGGAACAGAGCAAATTTCTTTAGCCACTGCTTCTTTGACCGCAGTCTGCTCTGCAAGCAGATGGTATTTTTCTTTCTACATATTCACATTGTCTTGTTCAAACTTTGCCCGAATTTCATCTCTCTCCTTATGTGCAACTCGAAGTTGCTCTAAGACCTCCTCCTTTTCTTGCTTCAAGTATTTTGTAGCATGATCCTTTTCTTCTTGGACTCGTTGAAAATGAGCCTCTATTGCATCTGCTAATATTTGTAACTATGTGGGCTCATCCCCCAATTCTTCAATTTTCGACGAAGAAGGCGCAGTAGGTATTGCGTGGCTCGAATGGATAGTTTGTTGTATGTATTTTAGCTCCTTTTATATTCTTTCATACAGCGTCTCCTGCTTCACTCCATGTCTCTACAAGATATCCTTTGAATCATCCTCCATGGTTGCAATGATGAGATCGACATCATACACTGTGAGCACATTCTTCGACTGAGGCTTATTGGCATGGGTCTTATTTCTTGCTAAGGGTTTCTGCAGAGAAAATTTCCTTTTCTTTGATGTTTCAGCCTCGGTAGGGGGATCCTTTAGTGGTGTAACTTCTCCTTTGTTTTTCTTTTCTCCTTCTTCCCCTCCTTCTTCTTGATTCACTTCGCCTCCTCCTCCTCCTACGAGTGATTCAGGCCTACTTTCCTCTGAGGCGTTGTCCTCTTCATCAGTTTCTATGTCATGTACTTCCTCCTTTTTCTTCTTTTTCTTCATGCTTGTCTATCCATCATGCTCGACCTAAGTGACCAAGGGGATTCTGATGATGTCGAGGTCAGATATTTCTACATCATCAACTAGTACAAGGAATTATGTTGGCCATTCTTTGGTGATCTCCTCCATATCTTCATCAATCATCTTATAGTAGGATTGTAGCTCCTCCTTACTCTCATCCCTATGCACAGTGATATAAATAAAGTGTCGATCTATGCAGAACTTCATTAGCGCTCTGTACTGATGCAATGTGTTCGGGGTCATTCGTGGAAATGCCTCAATAGCATGCTTGAGTTGTTGGTAGTAAGCATGGAAGACAACGTTCAATTTCCACTGCTTTGACATGTCGTTTGTATACCACAAGGTGGAGAACCTCGTGGCCAATGGCTCTGATGGCTCAACTTCTCTAAAGGCTGCTCCTTCCGGCATTTTCCAAGCGACAAATGCAATCAATACCAGTAGACAGCTAAAATAAAACTCATATCCCTGATACTACGCTTTGTGGCAGTCCTTCTCTATCTCATTGACAAGGTAACTCACCCAGTTCATTTGCATTCCTTCTAGACACTTTCCTGGAAGGTCTACTATGAATCTAGTGACCCATGTCAGACGGTTCTTTCTGACGATATTTCCATCTATAAGTTGACAAGCTAGGTGCACTGTGCCATCCTGGATGGAGGCTACCTTGTAGCCTCTCTTTCCCTTTTCTACATCACCATAATCCTCCTTTATGCATTGTGCCAGGGAGCGATCTGAAGTCTTCTCTGGGTAGAACTGGTGAGGTTTTGGGGCTGCATTCTTAGTCCTGTGATCAAGTGGATCAGCACTGGATCCACAGTAACACGCATGTCGTGCCACAGATACCCTCCATGATAGCATGAAAGGAGGATTTTAATGCAAGAATTAACCTCCTGATGTTGGCAAAAGTGAGGTATCTTCATTACATTCAGGATCGTGGACTGCGCGAGATCCTTAATCCACGCCTGGGAGACTATGTGTGGCTTCTTCCTAGTCATCTTCATCAGATACCTATGCGGCATGAGCATCGCATAGTTCTTCCTATCTCTGAGGTTAAAGTCATTGTTCTTCAGAGCTAGAATGTGTCCTAACTGGGGTCCAACTACACATATCCCCTTCAGGATGTACGCAGTGATCAACTTATACCCAAATTCATGTGGGATACTATCGTGGTTAACTGCGCCAACTAAAGGTGGTATGTACTCCAGCAAGACCGACATGATCTGCTTCATGTTAGCCAGATCGTCACAGTGATTTCTTCGCTTCTCAATCACAGTCTGAGTAGAATGACATCCAGTCGATGAGGATGATTGTAGTCCTCCAGTCGACGACACCTGTAGTCCTACAGACATAACTCTTTCATCCATGAGCTCCACGAGAATATCCTCCATGGAATTCTTTAATGCACTAGGTTCGCCCAACATTCACACTTGTAACCAAATAGATCGGGTAGGCGAACAGAAAAGCAAGGTAATCAGATGGATGTCAAGGTCTAGAAAGCATAGCGTGATATACAATCAATTCTTTGTTACCTTGGATATTCATCGATAGCAAAAAGTGGTCCTGATGCAGCATCTGACGGGTTAAATAAGCAAGCGTTGTAATGGATTCCTCCAATGGGCATGAATGCGTCCATCAATGCGAATATGTCCGTTAGGGCGCGGTCCCAACGGTCTAACGGCAGTCTTTTTGTCAATAACTTTGTTTCTAGTCATTTTGGAGTGTTATTCTAACGGTCGGGATGCCTCCAATGGTCATATTTCTTTGTCGTGGCGAAGTCCCATTCTGTGTGGTTCTTCTATTCTGATGAGGTTAAAGTTCTGTAGATCTGCCTCCTGCGAAGTCTTCCTTCTATTTTTTGTAGCTTCCTGGAGATTAGGTTTCTTCCTATTGAGCTTTTTGGCTTTCTTTCCTGTGATATGGGCTTCTCTAACAATTTCTAGAATCCTCTTCCCATTTGTATTCTTATTCTCTCATGTTGAAACAACTTCTCACTGTTGATGCACTCTTACAGATTCTGTGATTAATGTCCCTTCTCTTACTATTTCTAAGGTGGCTATGCTTATTTCTTGCATGGGCAGGTTCTTCAAGTCTTCCTGCATTCTTTCAACTTCAACAACTAATTCTCTTACCTTATGTTGCTTCGACTTATCCTCTTGTTCTTATATTAGTCGTGCAATTTTTCTGGTTATGAAGTCCCTTAGTTCTTATTTTTTCTATTATGTAACTTCCTCTTCTACTTTCCTTCTGATCTAATCCTTCTCAATCCAGGTATTTCCTAATAAAAGTGGAAAATGGGTTTTGTTCTCAACAAATTTAATGACTTCAAATTCTTCTTCAATCGATGTTCCATGAGAAATCATAGGTATATTAGTAACTCTTCCACATAGGGGTATCATCGTTCCTTTAAACAAGCCTGTCCTTCCCAATGAAGGTATCACAACAGGCTTTCCCAAAATTTCCCAAGTGTTTTCTGGCATAATATTCACATGTGTTTCTTCATCCAATACACAGTCTATGTCGAAGTCTTCTATTCTTGTAACTATGCGTTGTTTTTCTTTCAAGATCTCTGTACATTGATGTCTCTGTGATCATCCATTACTTATTTTAACTGTATTAACATAATCTTTGAATCTTTTTTTTTATTATTCTTTAACATATCCTTAGTCTCTTGACCTTCTTTATAGTTTTCTTGTCTCATGTTCATCTTTTCAACTTTAGCAATCATCCTTGGGAAATCCTCAACCTCATGACCAATGGATTTACAACAAAGACAAATAGGACCTGTACCAGGGAATTCCTTAGCAATATGTCCCGTTTTTCTGCAATTATAACACAATGTCAATCCTCTCTTTCTTTTAAACGATCCCCAACCTTTCATGTACTGCACACTGGGATCACAGTGTTGGACCTGCAATCTACAAAAATTCTTTCTAGGTTCCTGCATCCACTTATTAGTCCAACAATTCTTTATGTGCATAGGAATAACATATCTTTCTTTATTTCTATCAAATTTATTCAGATCAACTCTTTCTTCTAATTGTTCCCTAGTTTTCAGACTAGGACAAAATATATCAAACATACCTAGATTCATACTTTCGAACCAAAATTTTCCACTTATCTTATCCTTACCAAAGCACAAAGCCTTAATATCTTACCTCTTTTCTTCAGATCAAGTTTCTTTCTTAGCATAGAGCTTCGGAAGTCAAGTAGAATGTTGCGCACTACAGCAACAAATCTACGCGCAGATCTTTCTCTTTTCTTCAGTTCCCAGCAATCACAGTTTTAGGTCCCAACAACGGAACCATTTGTTGGAACAGGGGCAGACCTTGGATTCAACACTTCAACAACGCACCAAGAAAACCCTAACTATCGGCCCTTTTGGTAACACCTTCGAAGAAGATGAAGTCTCACCTGAGGTAGAGGCAGGGGGGGTTGCAGTACTCAGGTGTCTTCAACCAAGCTGGGACACAGATCTGTGATTACAACACTTAACAAAGCACTTATCCAACAATATGCATTAGATTATGAGTCTCATTCACATCATAGATTAAACCCTTATTACATAACAACATAGTAACAATAAAGATCAAGCACTTTCAATCACTTAGCACATAGCAATAGCTCAGATATAACATTCATTCATCTTTAAGAACTAAGCAACAACATCATATGCATTCATTATACATTATACAACATCACTAAGCAAATAAACAACATAAATCATAAATCACATCACACAAAGCACATTAAGACACGGGATATACGTGGTTCACCCCAGTGTGGGGCTACATCTACCAACTTCTTCTTATTTCTTATTAGTCTTCAATCCTCTTACATTCATCTTCTCCTATACACAAGGCCACAGAGCCAAACTCTGCAGAGGACAGAAGATCTGTGCACAGCATGCCAAATCCTCCTTCCCAAAACCAGGTCAAGGCACAGAGCCAACTCCTCAGTAGCACAGAGCCTTACTTTACACAGTTTGTCTACACAAAGAAACTTACAACCTCTTGCACTAAGCCAACATTAACACTTACAACATAATGTGCACATAGCCAACCAAACTGTCCTCTTACATCGCTTAGCTACTTATTTATACATTTACAAAGATGCTTAATCATGGGTAAACCCATGGGTTGACATCCCTTAACCCATTACATAAACCCTAAAACCCTTTGTTGGGTCCACAAGCCCACAAAATCAGTGAGATCTCGTGCTCTCTGCTCCACCTGGGCGCTCCATCTTCGACCATCCTGTCGAAGTCCCAAAAGTGGTCAAACATGACCAATATTTCCTCAAAACTTGGTCAAGGGACAACATTGTCACATTTAATGCATTAGGCATTTAGGTGAGGACCATGGGTTGAAGTCAGATAATAGATCATAAGCTTGTAAGTTATGTTTTTTCCTTTTTTCACCCTGGTGGCCATCGTTTTCATCCTAGTCCAGTGTTTTCACTCTTAGGGAACAGGGGTACTACTGGGAATCCTTGATAGGGGTAACATACTACTCTCTTTCATACTTAACACTTTTCATCCTGAGGCATTCAGAAATTTACTATATTTTGGTAATGGTTGTTACATGTATACCAAAAAGGTGCATGGTTCATTCTCCTATGAGAAGAAGGGATAGAATGTTGAGGTTGATGTAGATGCTAAAAAATTGAATGAAAAAGTAAAGCATAATATAAAATAAAGAAGAAATAATGGCATAATAAATGACCAAGTCAAAAGCCAAAGGTCAGATTGAGCTCTACCCCCTC